>JAGDQP010007263.1:0-24463 GCA_022664845.1 Lepisma saccharinum
AAATGTACTGCCCGACTAACCCTCTCAGTGACAAATCTCCATTGGGCATAAGAGGAGTTTCAGATACAACCTTCCCTACCATAACTAATTATTTCATTAATGAACTGCACTAAACACTTTCTCTCTCACTCAGAAGATTCAACAAGAAAGACGATATTTGTAAACGCCTTCAAAAGACATGCTTGGAACACCCCAAACCCAGTTCTTTCTTTCTGAAAAATCTGGCAATACAGTTGGCAACAAGTGGCGAAAACAATGAAGTCTCCGTCCAGTTCCAGAGGCAACCCTCCTTTCCTCTTCGAGAGAAGTTCCTCCCAGCTTAGTTTAATGCGTTCATTCAGTTCCGAAGTTTGGCTCCGGGAGTGTATCCAACTTCAGCGTAATTACGAAAATCCACGATATAAATGTACATACACACTCATTACTGGCGAACATGACGTCAAGAAGCTACAATTTCAAATGTTTCCTTTAAAGACCAGCAAACAATACTTTCCATAGAATGTTCACAGCCTCTCCAGAATTAAATCCCGCGCCTGGAGAGTTGTATTTTAAGGCAGGTCCGTAGCCAGACGAACAGTAGAAGGGACTCCGCGCCTTAGAATATTCCTGACCGTACATTTATGAGTGTAAATATGGGATTTAATATATCATGACTCGTGACCACTTCTTTAGCTTTTGGCTAGCGGCGCGCATGTTTTAAGGAACAGTGTGGGATCTTCATTATGTAGTTTAGAGTTTTAAATCAATACCTAACAGAGATAAACAGAAAAAAAAAAAAAAAAAAAAAAGTGATCTTAGGCTCTCAGACCAAGAATCACTGTGAAACTTTCAGATTATTTAAACTGATGGTATTAATTTCGATTTATGATAAGTGATTCTTGAGCAAGGTGAACCGATGGCCGATTCCTATTTCCTTGCATAGGATAGAAATGATAAAGCATCTTTTCTGTGGATCAATTTACATAGAGCTGAGGAAAATATTGACTAAATATTCTGTATTGAACATTATTATAAGGAACTAAAATGCAGACTCTAGGATAATTTTTAAAAAATGGATGCTTTCGAAGTTTGGATATGGAGGAGAATGGAAAATCAACATGAACACAACATGTGTAATGACGAAGTGCTGAAGAGAGTACTGAAGAGACGATAAATGCTGAAGGTAATAAAGAAGAAAAAGCAACTGGTTAGGACATAGACTGCGCAAAGTTTTAGACTAAAGGATACAATTACCGAGCCGCTATAGTTCTGTGGTAGATTGTTGATGTAGCATTCGGAAGGTCGTGGGTCCGATCTCAGCGACCGACAGTTCAGACTGAGATTTTTCCAGGGTTTTTCAGTTACACCAAGCAAATGCCGGGATGGCACCTTCAACATAGGCCCTGGCCGACACCTTCTCGAATCCTTTCCCCTCCCTATCCCGGCCTGAGCCTTAGATGCCTAAAGCTCATAAACAATTTTCAAATTAAAATATGCAATTGAATAGACGGTTGTAGCGAAAATAAGAAGAGGGTTGAGACGAATACAACTCCTTCACAGTATTAAGGAAGATGAATAGTGCAAAAACACGAAAGAAAATGCATTAAATTTAGATGAATAGAGAGCATTTCATGCCCCACTTTCGACAGAGTACTAATTATAACGATGATGATTTCATATATCATCAGGAGGAAAATCCGAGATGTTACCTACAAAATAGGCTTTGGCCGATTGCCTTTCAACATCCTTTCCCCCTCTCTGCCCCGGCCTGAGATACCTAAAGACCATAAATATTTCTAGAAAAGGATGAAGCCATGCATATTTTTGAAAGTATCATTCTTTAAAGAGAGGCAAATAATGTGATGGTTGAGGACCGAAATCAGAGATTGAGCTGAAACAGTAATATAATATCTACTTGTTTGCTCTGTAACCTGTCAGTTTTCGAAGTTATGGAGTACGATGTGATTTCTTTTTTTAAAAAAAGAAAAAAATGTTGGGGTACACAATATTCCACAATGTTATATTAACAGACTATCTGACATTCAGTTCTTTCATTTTATGAAAGAAGTCTTAGGGGTCGTCCACATATTACGTGACGCGGCAAGGGGGAGGGTGGGGTTCGGCCTTGCGTTACGAAGTGTGACAAGAGGGGAGGAGGGGGTACATGCCTTCTTTACGTAACGCATGTTTTTTGCTGTGATTTTTATTTTTATTCACAGGTGTATATGAAATATATTAAACAAATAATTTTATTCAGTTCTTTTTCTTTTCTTATAAATAAATATTTCTATTATTTTGGGAAATTGCGAACATATACCCTATAAATGATGAATCGTGCAGACTGCAGAAGGGATTCCAAGATGCTACTAGACACCAGCATGACGAATCCTGCGTGTATTACAATACAATAAATCTACGTTTTTCAGCTACCACCGCATTGCATACGGCACACGAAACTTTTCTGGAGTTAGTTGTTAGCGATCGTAACCATCGCTTAAAATGCTCTCGCGTTCCCACTCGTATCGCTATTTCTGGGAATATGATTCAAAACTTTTGATTTGAATCATTACCCACTCTATTCTTGTAAAGAGCTTCGCATGTGAAATCGAAGAAACTCTTTTTCGTGAAATAATACTTTCCGCGACGGAACAATCCACGATTTGCAGAGCAAAATAAGATATTAAAAACCGAATTCGTCGGATATTGATCTCGTACTATATGAATTTAACTTTGCTCTTTGGATTTGAATTTTCCTAGAGAAATCGAGGTTATTCACATTCTGACACTGATTTAGGACAAGAAAAATTTGAAAAGGGGTAAACTGAAGTCCCAAGTCGAAAGAATATTTATATATATATACAAAAATTTCGGTGTTCATCCAGCATCGTGAGGACAATTGGGGAGCTGCTATGAATAAAAGACAGTAGCGATCACAGTGAGAGCTTCGGCTCTCCTCTCTCAACCCGCCTGGTCAGCGTGGGAGTAGTAGACCAACTCCTCCCTTCGGGGAGAGGCCTCATCCACTAGTGGATTGAATATGGCTGTGATTTATTATTATTATTATTATTATACTGTATATAGTGTGTGTGTGGGGGGGGGGGGGGTGAGAGAGAGAGAGAGAGTTTATTCTTCAGATTATTTGCAACAATTAAACACTATTCGATAGGATGTTAATAGCGTGTACGGCGTAGGCACCAGTAGTTCATTTTTTTCTTGATTGTCATGTTTTAAATCAAAGAACTGTGTCCTATTAAGTACTATTTAGATCCATTAAAGTATAGATCCGCTTTTAAACTGACTTAATGTGTAAGTCATACTTGAACTAGCGCTATAACGTCCAGCAAATCTGAGCTGTATCAAATGTTATTTGAAAGTTTTTTAAAAAATCTCACACAAATAAAACTGTACAAAAAGTGCCAATCTTAGTGAATGAAGTATGGCGTAATTTTAAGACTAAAACCAAAAGTGATGAAGAACTCGAGGAAATGATGTCGACAAGAATAGAAGCAGAAATGAAAGCAGCTACTATAAAAAAACTACTTCCTTAAGCTTCTTTATTAAGGTAAGTCATCCTCCTTGCCAATCATCGGTGACCTATAAGAATGGGTGCGATCTCCTTGGGAAAACGACAATATGCAATTTCGAAGAAAGACTAGTTAATTAAACAACCTTATGAGGTAAAAATATTATTACTTTGATTTGTTGGCGAAAAAGCACTACAAATTTATTTAGAATACAAGCATTTTATTATACCAAGTTCTGCCATTAAAAGTAGTTTTTTTTACTGTAATAACTCCCAAAATAAGCAAAATTGATGAAAAAACAAATATCAAAAAGCGTTACGTGACAAAGGTGGGGGAGGAGGTAAAAATTGGTTAAAAATAGCGTTACGTAATATGTGAACGGCCCCTTACGAAAAAAAAAAAAAAAACACCCACGCGATACATAGCTCACTCGCTTTGAGAAAACTACTGGTGGAATCAAAAAGAATGGATAGTATCCACCCTCCTTAAATCTATGGGTGGAATTGAAAGAAAAGAAATGGATGGAACGGACAATTCTTTCCTTCCTCTCCCCGCCCAATTTTCGGCAGTCTTTGAACATAAACAACGGGACTACGTGGGGGTTGAAAAACCATTTGCTGCTTGCATTCAGGTCAGGTGTTGAATCTCCCTCCCAATAGTCCTTCAAAGTAGAAACTCGCACAAGAGTTCCGAGTTTTACATTCATATTTCTGCGTCTAGCAAGCGAGCCTCGGAACAGTTCCAAGGCTCGCTTGCTAGACGTCCTTGTATAATAACATTAAGCAGAAATATGAATGGAAAACTCGGAACTGTTGTGCGAGTTTCTCGGAACGGTTCCGAGAACTTATCAAGAGAAGGAAAAATATCTTGGCAGACAGATGACGCTCGATATCATCCGGAACTTAACTACGGAACTGGAGCCAAAGATTTTCGTCCGGAACTGAATTACGTTCCAGTTCCGCGCCAGGAACGGCTCCGAAAGAACGGTTCCAGTTCATTTCGGCCAACACTGTAATGTTATGTTTCAGATCGGAATGCACTTGTGATGGCGCTATTATCACCAAAACATTCGTGTTTATAGGGGCAACTTGTTCTCGGAAACAGTGTTTCCAATGCAGAATATGATTCGAAATATCAGGTCTTTATGACAGAAAGTGTAAGGGAAGGACGAGACACCTGTTGATTGATTTTCTATTAAAGAAAGGAATGTGCAAGAGACTATTTTTCGTATTTTAATTTAAGATGCATGATGCAACGTACGTCAGGCATTGGTCTCATTGGTCTTGGAAGGGTAGTTAAAAGTCTATATCTAATGTAACATATTGTGTCGCACATTGTCCACTGTCGTTCATTTAAGGTAATTACACGATGTTTCCAGAGGTTAACATGCCGTACTAGTAATCGAAATATGACGAGTTCGAATCCCGTTCACGCCAACTGAAGCAAAATGCAAAGTATAATCACAACCGAGCTGTCGTAGCTACTGGAACGGTGACCACCCAGCATCGTGATGCAATTGGATAGCTGCTATGAATAAAACACAGTAGTGATCACAGTTGAGAGCTTCGACTCTCCTCTCCCAACACGGCTGGTCATCGTGAGAGAAGTACACCAACTCCTCCCTCCGGGAGAGGCCTCATTCAGTAGTTGATTGAATACGGCTGTGAATTATTATATATAAAGTACATATAGTAGAAGACCGGGTGGCAATATAATAGGTGAAATTTTAAGAGAGAGGAAAGGACTTGTACTTATGTAGTATTTTGAAGATCACGTGCACAATTACACACCACTATAAAGTCACTTATAATTTTGACTTCTGCCATCTTCAGTTGTAGAAAAGAAAAGAGTTCACTGAATACACGTGGGCTACTGGAAAAGAGTGAAACAAAATGGCGTACGTCCACATCAAAAACAATTGACGACGTTCTGCGCGTGTCAACTACTAATGGGAAACGGGTTTTGGAAATGGCATTTTGCATTGAAAATGGAGCTGGTACAATAATAATAATAATAACTGAGACTCAGTAAAGGAAACGCAGTCAGGAAAGTGGAATTCGGTATAGAAATAGTAGTCGGAAAAAGTGGGAACAGTATAGAAAACGCAGCCAGAAAAAGTGGGATTCCCACATGTGTTCCTCACATCAAAATAAGATGAAAGTTTATCTTGATTTCGCTGAAAAATGCCTCGTTTCTGCAGTATTGCCAATTGAAATTTCAGACTGTTAGCATATGCCTGGCAACACAGCGCGTTGGTAGTCGCAATGAACTTCGTAAGTTACAACACGTTTTCGAAATGAGAACAAATTGTTTCAAAGAAGCATTACGCCTCTTCCTCATATATTTCTGTCACTGAATAACGTTTAATTTCTTACGAATGCTGTTAACTGCCACCTGTATTCTCTATTCATGCTTCCCTATGAACCGTGTGAGGGATACAGGATTTCTTCAGGAGGGGGAGTTTGTTCTATCCCAATCGTGAACACACTATAACTAGCAAATCATGCTACACATATGGGAAGCACTGGAAGAGTACATCCAAAATATGTCAATGATACAGAAGAAACAGTTTGTCGCTCTCCCTAAAAATATATTGGCGATAAGTTATCTTAAAATATAATAATAATAATAGAAGTGCGTGATTCAGAACTCACTTTCACTGTAATGTTCGTTTCTCCATTATGCAGATTATCCAGAAAGCGGACTAAGTGTTCAGCGTGAAATTTGAGAACTGTTGGCGAGAAATGCTACGCTACTGATCGTCAAAATGACGTGTGAGCGATATTTCTTTGGATATTTGAAAGCCCGTACGGTTTAAACCAAGATTTAGGAGTATATGAAGTTCAAATTTTTAAATATTTGTCTTTTTCAGATATGGCGTTTATACATGACTCTTTTTCAAAGGATCTCTTTATTCTCATCACTATTATAACAAAACTATTAGTCATAGGAATTCGGGAAAAATTTCGAGTAAAGAACTTTGACTGATCTTGAAGGAACTACTACATTAGCCTATAATTACTTGTTACATAAGCGTAAAATAATCCGATTCTGACAAATTCGAGCTCCCTTTCGCAAATATCGTAATTCATTACACACACTATAACTACATTGTGGAAGAAATGCTGTGAAATTCTAATACTACATTTTGATACTTCTAACCACTTTGATACACCCTTTATTTTTATTAGTAATCGAAATTTGTGCTTCTAAATTTGATGGAAATTTTTACATTTTGTCTGCCTGCCTTCTGATTTTATGTTAATTGCAGATCTCTTCATATTAAGTTTGTTTAATAATCACTACATGATATTAATGATCTTAATTACCATGTAAGAAGATGTCCTACGAGCTACGCATAGCTCTGACCATCACCTACCCTCAAGTTCGGTGCTGCCAAATTAGCTTTGTGCGTCTGCGAAATTTGGTGCCTCTATCACCGCGCACTGATACCAGCCATCGGTCGGACTTCTTTGCAGGAAACATTTAGTCATAAAGTCTAAAACAATTCCTGGTCAATATTAAAACTTGGTCAACGTTAAGAACCCACAAATGTCTCAAATATATTGATTCTTTTTTAAATGTGTTGCTTGAGAAAATGGCGTCCAAATATGGCAAACATTTTAAAACAACTAACTTTTCGTTGTTGTTACGGTGAAAGTAACAGTCTCAATCTCTTTACGGTATTTTCTTTGCGATAAAGTACCTAGAAGTGGTTACTCAAAGTTGTAAATAACAAGTACGTACAAAGTTGTACAATAAATTTCCGAAATCCAGAATATTACATTTTTTCTTCAAGGTTGTCAGATTTTCTATACACTTTGCACAAACGATACAGGAGTAATCTTTTGATGTCAAAAACTACACATAAATATCAATCATATACAAAAGAATGACTTCTTTATGTTAACTAGTTGCTAAGATATTGTGTGTCACAAGTAGTACAGCATACTACGTTTTGAGCTTCAGTAATTACCAACAATGAACTTTAGAAAGGAATATTTCGGCAGAAACTATTTTCGGGAAAATAAAAAATACGTGTTTCTTGAATTTTCATAAACAGCTAATAGAAAAATAAGTATCAAAATCTACGACTTGACAGGTACATACCTCTGCCTGATTCGAGATTGAACAACTCTACTGTTTGTTTTTAAATATCAATATCCCGTTGGTGAATTTGAATTTATTATTTTCATCTTTAGCTCCACCCGGGATAGGGTAGGGTAAAGGATGGGGAAGTTATCGACCAGAACCTTTCGTAACGTACCATTCCGCCCCACAATCGGGGAAGGTTGTGGTGAAACAGAACGTCTATAGCTATCACAAATCCGCAAACAACTCATCCCAACTCCAAGTCTACTGATATGACGTATAGTTCTTCTTTCACGGTAGTTCCACAAGACACGTTATTTTCAAGTGTTGTTTATTTATTGCTGAATATGTTTTTACTTTTAAAATTTTAAAGCACCAGAAGATTCTTGAACTTACTGATTTAAATACAAGAAACAATAAAATAATTATAGTTCACTCAAGGTTTATCGTCGAGAGAAAACCATCGGTTAAGCGTACTGAAACATAAGACGACATAAAATGTTTAGATAAAAGAAGTCACATTTAGACCTTACATGACGACCTAAGTTATTTGTTAAAACATTTCAAGTCACAAAAGTATTCTAAACATATCTACGAACAAATGGGAACATTTTTTCCTAATTTGCATTCAATTCCTACTACCAAATATAGCAGACCCTATAACGTTCAAAGACTCATGTCGGAGCCTTCCAGTTTTGTTTGTTTACTGAGTAAGCTCGAGAGAAATGGGGGGAGAAGAATGTAGACAAGAATCTTGTATTCTCCATTCTTTTACTTGGAATGTGAGTTCGCCATCAATGTCATTCCCATCAAAATAGATAAAAATAAAAAAGTAGCATTAGCATGCATGTAGATATGCAGTTTTCATTTCAAGCTAACAGTAATCTTTAAATGAAGTATGAACTACAATTTTTGCACAAGAATGAAGAGCTCATACCTTGATAACCTCCCATAACCATGCTAATGTAGTGTGTATGCTTTTGCAGAAAACTTGCAACAACCATGTGCGTATACTGGTCCTCCTCTTCTCGCCCTGAGCCAAGAAAACATAAATGTTCTCCACCTGCGGCAGAGCGTGCAGCAAGAGCCTGCCTCTGAGCTGACAATAGTCCCTGTACAGCAGTAGCAAAGGCTGATGGTTCTTGAAGCATCTAAGAATATAAAAACGAAATAATCAAGATTTTCATTTAAGAATGAGACGTCTGCTTAAAACATGTAAGTCACGGTAAAGTGTAGTGCTATCGTTTCATTAGAAACTATGCTTCATAATCAATCACATTCCGGTGAAAATAGTCTCAACACATTCCTAGAAAACTGAACCAATTCCGTGTTGTCCAGTTCAGTTGGTCCATCTCGAACAAAACAGCCACATTCCTTGACGTGAACATCACCTTTCGTTCACATAAAACCTACCGAACACATGCAGTATTTACACTACTCAAGTTCCCACCCTTACCACACCAAGTAAGCGATTTCTTTCTCCCTTGCCCTCAGAGGACAGCGCCTGAATTTCACTGCCTCTGCTACTGAAACTTACAACCAACGCCTCCAGGAGGCTCTAGTCAACCGTGGCTATCCATCTAACCTTGTAACCAAACAGATTCGCCGTGTAACTTCACATATTCAACCTACTCAAACCTCCAAGCCACCGGCTCTATCACCCAGTTCCATCCTAAATTAACCAAGGTCAAACAAATCCTACACTCTCATTTCCACATTCACCAATCAGACCCAGACACAAGATCAGTATTCCTCACCAAACCGAGATTAATTTTTTAGCATACCTCTAATCTTAAAAACATCTTGGTCCATACGAATCCTTCCTCGCCACCACCTCTTCAAGAGACCCAGATGTAGGACCTGCTCCATTTTCATAATTTCTCCCACAGTCACTATCAATACTGCTAGTGACCGGTACACCCTAAATCCCAAGGGTATATATATGTCACACCTCTAATGTAATATACATCCTAATTTGCAAGTTCTGTGACGCCTTTTATGTGGGGGAAACAGGTAATGCACTCTTAACATTCGTATTAAAAAACCAGATGCCCCCAGTCTCCTTATACACAGAGTCTAAAACACCAATTTTGATTTATCCCCTACGACCAGCACCTCAAAACGCCGTGTGTAGGACGGCGCCTTAATTCATGGTTTAAGCGCGAAAATGAATTCTGGCCTTAACCTTCAATAAGTCTAAACCTCCCGTTTGCTCTGCATCTTCAACACTCTTCCTTTCACAATATCCTCCCGCACTTACACGCTGTACAGTTGTCAACTGTTCTCGAAGCTTGATGCGTCGTCCGCTACGTGTCGCCACTGTCGTTTTAGTCTTTTATGCATTCCGCATGTGCTCGTCTTTTTATCTACTAGCAAGTATACGGTCGTAATACACCAAAATATCGCGAAAAAAATATGTGAATATTGTGTACGTGTGTGTGTTTCTACTCCTAAGGAACAAATAAGCTGTACGTACATAGATTTCTTACTTTCTATTACTTTCTATCATAATTTATCTTATATATATATATATGTATATTTAAAAATACACACCTCTCTGCATCATCTGAATCTATATATGCATTACAAATGTAGTCATCAATATGCATTTTCGTAACTCTTTGGAAGAAAAATAATAAAGAAAGAAAGAATAAAACTCATCTAGGTCACCTCAAAACGAATAATAATCTCTCCAGGAAATTCAACAAACAATAAAAGTATACAACCCAAACTTACGTACTCTAAGGCTTACGGAATTCGCAAGTTTATCGTCTCAGTAATAAACGTTTGCCATAGCATTCTATCCTGAGCAACATTAAGCGACTTTTTATCATGAATACCTAATTCTCGAAGATCCCTTCTAATGTTCCTCCCAAAGACGCCTCGGTCTTCCTAATGGTGTCTTTTCCTCCGCCTTTACAACCAAGATGGAATATAATCGTTTCTCCCAAATAGAACCATCAGCTTATCCCATAAGTAATGTAGCATTTTTGAACCGCGAGAAAAAGAACGATAACTTACATGGAACATTACTGTTCGTCAGGAGAATAGTCTCCATCGGACTCCACAACACTCTACCACCTGTCAACCATTTGCTGAATCCCCCACTGAGAGAAGTCACTGGTTTCGGAGGCAAAGAACTGGGTCATTGTTCGTTGCAAGTCATCCTCATTTTGCAGTGTTTTCCCGGATATGTAATTTTGCAGGCTTCGAAAAAGTAGTAGTCTGTTGGTGCAAGATCTGGTGAAAACGCCGGGTGGGGGAGTTTCTCCCAGCCAGGTTTCGCGGCCTTAGCACAGGTATTTCCTGCCGTGTGTGGGCGCGCGTTATCACCGTGGATGAGCACACCCTTGAGATTAATCAGCGCAGAACGTTTCTCCACAATGAAATCCGTAGCTGCTGACTATAGATCTGCATTGATGGTCTGATTACGTGGCAAGAGCTCAAAATGCATTATGACTGATTCTATTTCAAATCGTCCACGGTGGTTCACACGACTGTCGCAGATGTCATTCATATTTTCTATATGGGATCTACGTGCAAAATTATTATATCCATATTTTTTCTTTTTACCCCCCAAAAAAATTTCCTTTAATTTATAGCCTTTCAAAATGGCCGGCCTCAGAACGAGTAGTTCCAAAAAGCAAAAATTAGGACAAATTTAAAAGTTTATTATGGAGAAACTAATGTATTAATACCATAAGCTGAATGCTAGGAAGAAAACAAAGTAGTGTGCTTCAGTGGAGGGTAAAACTTCTATTACTCCAATAGGAATCGCGCATTAACTCGCAATGTTGCCAACTTTTAAGATTTTTTTCTAACTTTAGATAATTTTTTCGGCACCCATGGGTCATATGACCATTAGCTTCCACCATCACAATCACCTCTATCTATAAGGTCTATCCAACTGTAAAGGATTTGCGTTTCTGATCATTACGTCTCAAGTTACAGCGTCATGAAAAGCTGAAAAATTAAGTCGCCATGTCTAGACGCCATTTTCTAAAAAAAAAAAAAAAAAAAAAACTTCTAAAAATCTGATTTTTTTTACTAATATTCGAGAAGTGCCTGAACATTAATATCCTTTTTACCGTTTGTGCGGCCCAAGCCCCTAACCTTCGTAATTAATTATTGAAATTTCGAATTTTGTACTCGGGACACTAAGATTTTTTGGTGGTTATAAATGGACATTTCAGTGTTATATATCATGTTTACCATTGCTAACTTATACACAATATCATATACTCAGTGCATCTATTTCTCATTACAAATATAAAACTTTAAAAAATTTAAGGAAAACAAAATAGAACTGCAACTATGGCAACTCTGCCCAGCAAGTTTAAACTTGTTCGAGAAATGACATTATTTCATCAGAAACCACAGTAAGCAGCTCGTTACATGACTGATGAGTATGTCAACATTGTACTCCTGTTCTGCGGAGCCACTGGAATAGTCATGAACTGATGACAGTTTTCTAGACTTTTGTGATCCTACCTTGGTTGCGAGTATTAAATATCTGCGACAAGTTGCATGAAAGTTTCTTTCTTTCTTTACATCATTATTCATTTATTCATCCTCTGAATCTTTATTGAAGTAATAATAATACAAATATTTGAATAACCAGTTTTAAAAGCCATTCTTGTATATTATTTGAATCAGTTATAGTTTCTCATTAACAGACAATATTTATGTGATGAAACACATGTAAATACTAAGAAAAACTGTCTTGATGCTATTTTTTTAAAATATTACTTTGTGTTAATAATTTTAATTTAAATTATAAATTTCTAAATTATAATTTATCATTTTTTTAAATTTACCAATAATTTACGCATACTTAAAGTTTGATATTTATCATTTGGCTATTGTAACGTATTTATTAGCGTTATCAATGGTACTCTTATACTATGTGTCATTCAGTAAATCAACATACATTTTATATCCAAGAGAATAAAATACAACGTGCGTATTTTTCTGCTGTCTACATAATTTTCAGTGCTTCCTTTTATTGTTTCGCTGTATTGGTCCCTTCTTTGAACTTTGACCCCTTATAGCTCCATAAGTTAAAAACGCTGATATCTCATGTGCATATCATTGGTTTCCATTACGCCTGCAGTCTGTTTCCGTAGGAAAAGCAAACCTAGTGTCATTTGAAAAACTAAAACTTTGTGATGTCCTGGCAACACTAACTTCGTCCTATGACACAGGTATTTTGTTAGCTGAAAACACTTCCTTCTTTTTTGGATCATTTTCGTGTTACGGTTGCCAAATTTGTATGTAATCCACTTATAACCACCATAAAATCATAGTGTCCCCGAGTACAAAAATCGAAATTTCAATAATTAATTGCGAAGGTTAGGGTCTTGGCCCGCACAAACGGTAAAAAGGATATTAACGTTCAGGCACTTCTCGAATACTAGTAGGTGGGGTTTTTGTGAAAATGGCGTCCAAACATGACGACTTAATGAATTTTTCAGCTTTTCATGACGCTATAACTTGAGACGTAATGATCAGAAACGCAAATAAATCCTTTACAGTTTTAACAGACCTTATAGAGGTGATTGTGATGGTGGAAGCTAATGGTCATATGACCCATGGGTGCCGAAAAAAAAATATCTAATGTTAGAAAAAAATCTTAATAGTTGGCAACATTGCGAGTTAATTGCGCGATTCCTATTGGAGTAATAGGGGAATTTTTACCCTCCACTGAAGCACACTACTTTGTTTTCTTCCTACCATTCAGCTTATGGTACTAAATACATTAGTTTCTTCATAATAAACTTTTAAATTTGAACTAATTTTTGCTTTTTCGAACTACTCGTTCTGAGGCCGGCCATTTTGAAAGGCTATAAATTGAAAAAAAAAAAAAAAATTGGGTAAAAAGAAAAAAATATGGGACTAATAATTTTGCACGTAGATCCCATGTAAAAAATATGAATGAAATCTGAAACCATGATGGGGACTATTTTACTCTTGCCTGGACGATTTGAAATGGAATCAATCTTATTCCACTGATATTCCTCCCACTAAACACTCAACATCACTTTGCAAGGGTGGAGACCCGTTTTGGCAAAGTCCCCATCCCACAGGTACCCACTGCCGTTTGCGTGTAATGTTATGGTAGAGGACCCAATTTTTATCCCCTGTCACCATTCTGTCCTGAAATGGCTCACGTCTGTGGCGTGTGAGCAGGGAACTGGAGATGTCAACTCGCTACTGCTTTTGTTGAGGCGTTAACGCATGGGGAACTTACCTTGTTTCCGAGTTACGACACGTACCCAAGGTCTTGCACATGACGATGAACGGTCGAATGGGTGACATGGAGTTCGCTGGCCAGTTCTTCAACAGTGTCCAATGAATTTGCTTCCACCGCTGCTCGCAGGACATCGTTGTACAGCTGCATAGGTCTCCCTTCTCATGGCTTATCGGTGAGGATGGTGTCGCTCGACCGAAACCTCTGGAACCACCTCTGGCACTTTCGTACATCCACGGCATCCTGATCATATACGGCATTGATGTTTCGTGCAGCTGCGCGGGCTGGTGAAATTCATACAGCATGATATGGTCCTCCGACACTGTCATGATCAACACAACAATTTGATAAACTTTATTTTATATGAGCCAATCTAGTAACTGTTGACTTCGGCCCGTCACGATTATCCGTCACGTTCGCGTTAAGAGACACCCATGCCCCTGCCGGGACCTTCGAGTCGTTGGCCTGCACAGTCCGTAGAGCTCTTCAGTATGCAGTCTCCTCCCTTCTCTAGTCATTCGTCCCGTTTCGCCCGCATATCTTTCTCAAAACTTTATTTAAAACACACCTAATTTATGTTCATCTGATAGGATCGTACTCAAACTTCTGCAACGGTAAAGTATTACAGGGAGAATAACCGTTTTGTATATTTTCATTTTCAACTTTCAAGATATTAATTGCGAGGTTAGGAGTTTATATGCTGAATAGACACATGCGGTGCCCGATACTAAGAGACTTTATATTTCTTCCGTGACCTCGTTTTTGCTTTTTACATATGCTCTCAAGTATTTAAATTTGTTTACTTTCTCACTTTCTCTATGTTCTAATTTTTATTTGTTATGTATCTATATCCTTAATTCCCTGTGTTTTGACTTATCATCTATTTTGTTTTCTCTACGTTTACCTTTAGACTTATCTCATCGTACGCTTCTACTAACAAGGGAGGGGTCATTCAGCTCACCCCGAAACCCTACTTCAAATTTCGTACACAGGTAGGTCAGCCAAAAAGTGATTACCACACCAAGAATTAGCTGCCATTTTGAAGTGCAGGCATTTGAATAAAAGGGTAAAGCTTGGACGCGGCCTATCTTATACAGTGTTTGCCAAATATCTCGGTTAGATTGCGTTTTGTTTTTTTTTTTAACTTGAGAGACAAAAGTTGCAGAAAACCACCAGATCTATCGGATGGCTAACTTTAATTTTTTAAATGGGAACCCCCATCTTTTGTTGCAGATTCTGTATCTACGAATGAAATAAATCGAATGATGTCATGCTCATAACTGTAGGATGTGAGTTCTGGACCCTACAGGGCCGGAAAGCAGATTAATGATTAAAAGTTCCGGAAATGTTAAATCTCTCGGTTAGAATGCGTTTTTTTCTGCATGGAGTTTATTTATGAAATACATCTATCTCACGATAATAGAGTGTACGTTTAACCATCTACTACTTTTATTCACACTTCATAATTCCTAATCCATTATTTATATAAAATACTCTCCGATAGTCATTTGCTCCGCTCGACAATACTAACGTATTCTAAAATATTTCTAGAAGCAATAAAATAAGCAATTTGTACGACTAATTTTGTACCAAATCGTACGAGTTTTCATATATGCCAATACAGTGTTCGATTTGCCGGTGGGGATTAGTTTTTTTTTTCCTGGTGCGTAAGAATTTCATCCCCGTTTATTGATTCCAAGTATCACCCCAACCAGGGATAAAATCTGTAATTTCATCGAAAAGGTAGTATGTTGAAACTTGTCAGCACCCACTCGTTTTAGGGACTCCCTTCGTAATTTACAACAAATCGGACACTGTGCCAATCTTGTGGAACAACAGCAAAGGAGTAAACGGATGGTGCTGCCACCATAGGAAAAGTTAGACAGTGATAAACAACCATTATATGAGTGATAAGAAAGAGAGCAAGCTCAAGTATTTTGCTCCATTTTCGACAGTTTCCACGAAATTACAAGAAAATCACAGAAGTGGCTAATATTTTTAGAGACCCGCCCGTCAGATGGCTCTGTTGATTTTCTGAAATATTTGTCTCTTTCAATTAAAAAAAAAAAAGTATTCTAACTGACATATTTAGCAGTTCCGGAACTTTTTAACACTTGTCACCATTATCTGCTTTCCGGCTCTGTAGGGCCTAGGACTGACATCCTACAGTTATGAGCAGGACATCATCTGACTTATTTTATCCGTTATACATAATCTGCAATAAAAACTGGGATTCTCATTTCAAAAATCAAAGTTGGGGCCCACAAAGAGCCCCACACATTTTGATTGACTAGCCCATCCGATAAATATGTTGATTTTCTGCAGCTTGCGTCCCTTTCAAATGTTTTAAAAAAAAGCATTTTAACCGAGAAATTTAGCCGTTCCGGAACCTTTAACACTTCTCACTATTAATGTAATTTCCGGCCCTGTAGGACTCAGGACTCATATACTACAGTTTTGGGCAGGATATATTCTGACCTAGTTTTTTTTTTTTTTTTTTCTCGTAGATACAAAATCTGCTATAAAAGATTCCCATTTAAAAAAAATATCAAAGTTGGGCCCACACATTTTGATGGGCTCATCCCACAGCTCTGTTGATTTTCTGCAACTTTTGTCGCTTTCAAGTTTTCAAGAAACGCATTCTAACCGAGATATTTAGCAGTTCTGGAACTTCGACAAGCATTGTATAAGATATATTGTGTCCAAACTTTACCATTTTGTTACAAGGACTTGCACTTCAAAATGGTAGTTAACTTTTTGTCTGATAATCTCTTTTTGGCTGACCTACCTGTGTACGAAATTTGAAGTACGGTTTCGGGGTGATCTAAATGACCCTTCCCTTGTAAGGCCTCTTTGTTAGTTTGTAGTGTATCCGTATCGTCCCCTATTAAATCTACATAATCCGCGTATAAGAACAGCTGATTTAATGTTAGTCCCTTTTTGTCCTATTTATTTTTAGAATCACATATTTAATGCGAAGTCAAACAATAGTGATGATACCTTGTTTCGATCCGCTACGTATCTCGATACTATCTGACATATTATTACCTATCCGTACTCTCTCATGGGGTTGCCGAGACACATTCTCACGAGTTGAAGAAGTTTTATTTTTCGGAAGTCCAAATCGTATCAGGATACTGTATAACTTTTCCCATTTGATACAATCGTATGCTTTCTTAAAATCAATGAATAGTTAATGAACAGTTCCAGTATTCCAATTTCTTTTCTAAGATTTGTTTCAAAGCGATAATCTGGTCGAACATGGATCTATTTCTTCTAAATCCACATTGGTAATCTCCAATTATTTCAACTACGTATATACTTAGGCGTATTAGCAGTATATTACAGTCCGATATATCGCCTTTTTATGAACTGGACCTACTACAGAGGTTTTCCATTTCTTTGGAAACTCCTCCTTTCTCCATATAGCACTTATCAGTTTATCAGTTCCTTACAAAAATGTGATAAATTGGTCATACAGATGCAATATGCTGTTGAGTTAAAATTCAATGACAGACACAATCGGAACCACAGCAGTATTACCACACTACAACCCATACTAACACTGCAGTTGGCTCCTTTCAACAGTCTCTAAATCAGTCGTTTAATATGTGGAGCATATTGTGAAATATTAGGCCATTTGTAAATGAGGAGAAATAGATTTATGTAACATTGAAAGATAATAGTTGCTATAACACGACTGTTACTAACGCAACCCGTTTCGAAAAAGAACACGATTAAGAAATAAAGTATTTTTACCAGAAGGATTATTAAATACAAAAATTCTGTTCAATAATGCTATTTCTTGGACAGCAAAGGTCTAGAATATCAGTCGGCAAATAATAAAATGTTTTTTATACGATATTGCTAAATGGCATGGTTCATACGTGATCTGCGACATGACTATGAAGCTGAGAGATTATGCATGGAATGATTTTTGCATGTGTATCATACCGATAGTAAAATAGTTTTGTTCTGCTGGTTAAAAAAAAAAGTGTTCTGCTGGTAACGATATTGGGGCTTTCAAATGATAATTTGTTAAAATTGATCCATCCTAATACAGATGCTCACGAAGTCAGTCTAACCCTTCGAGAAAATAATATGGACACTGTAGCAAACACTCAATATTTGACGTGAAGGCTCACTTTCAGTTATGTTCGACTGAAAATTTCGGCAATAGCAGTTCTTGTGTATCTTTACGAAAAGCTCTTACAGGCTCTTGGAGGAGGGGGAGGAAAAAAAAGATAACGCAAGATGTACATGACCTCTTGCTTATTTCCCCCTATTCTGTCTCTCTCTCTTGACATTTTTTTTTCGGGGGCGGGGGTTTGGATGAACGAATAAAATTTAAAAGAATTTAGGAAAATATATAATGTATTCTAAAAGTACTTGATTCAATTTTTTTGCATACAAGTAATCGGTAAACCTGATTTTAAGAAATTAAAAAAACAGTAATCGAGAAGCGGCCAATGTTTAAACTAATCAGTCTCCTCACAGCTGGTTATCAGGAGGGAGCAATACAGTACGTATCTCGTGTAGCCATATTGATGACAATTCAATATTCTCTCACATTTGAATTTGGATTACAATTGAGTCGTCCACTTGCAAAACCTGTTAAACGACATTTTTTAGAAAATCAAGTTATAATGATTGTTTGAATTGTCTCAGGGTCCTCTACAAAGATCTAAAGTTAGCCAGGTGCAAAACCCTCTAAAATCGCTTAAATAGGCAATGAGAAAGTCACGTTTACTATCAAAACCTGCCAAAATTGCAGCGGCTACACTTTCGAAACCTGTTAAAAAAGTTCACTTGAAAACCCATCAAAAATCGCAAGCGCAACATGGCCGCTTGGTAATATACACATGCAAACCTGTTAAAATTTCAGAACTTTGAATTAAGGGGATTCAAAAACCAAGTTTTGTTTTTTTCCTTTCTCTATAATTTGTTTCGGCAGCTCTGATTTTCACGCAATGATATTGGCAACACTTATTTCAACCACACTGTTGTTATAATCAACAATGGGTTGTTTATTTACATGACTTTGTTGAAGTTAACCAAAGTGTGTACAGCGACTGTGCTATTACGCTGGTAAAATATTAGTTATGTAAGATGAGTGACAGTGCAAACAGTACAAATAAGATTGAAGTTGCAGTCACCGAGTCTCAGTTTATAGACGTTGATCCTGCGAAAGCAAATAATACCCCAGAAAATCCTTTAAGATATTAGAAGAACAGCACATCGAAATTTCGTCAAATGTACGAAATGCTGTAATTTTTGGTAACAACGTTGCGTGAACTTCTCAACCTTTTCATCTCAGAAGACTATTTTCATTTTATGTCTTTTTTTGTTCATGCATTTTAATGCTTTGTTTGTTTGTTTGTTTCAGATGCCAACATGACGATGTTATGTTTGTGAGTCACTCACAAATGTTGCAAACAATTTTTAAGTTGTTTGTTCTAAGCACCATTTTTCAAATTTAATTTAAAAAATGTATCAAAACTTGATTTATTATTATTTTTATGCATAATTATCAAATTTTACTAGAAATTACCCTGTGAAAAGATATAAGGTTTCGGCTGTCATTATTGCAAACACTAATTTAACAAGTTTTGAAAGTGTAAGACGTATATTCAAATGGGTACGTTCGCAAGATGGCCGAACGTCCACTAGCAAATCCCCCCTAATTTGCATTACACTTGCAAAACCTGTTAAGCGAAAGCTAAATTTTTTAAAATAAAGTAAGTAGTTTAAGTGAGATTATACGGATTTAAACTGTGTAGTCAGGAATTTTTTGCACCTAAAAAAAATAAAAATAAAATAAAAAAAATATCTGTGACTCAGCCGTAAAATGTTTTCGCCAATTTCCTCCGTTCCGTTTATGTTTATGATGCGTAAAGTGTGTGACCACACGTTTTGCAAGTGGGTGACTTAATTCTAATGACTCCTCTTTAAATTTCGATTTCATTGACAAAACAATTCTGCTATGTTATTTAACAAACTTAACCAACGGTCTTTACATATATATTAGGCCAATTTCTAGTAACGTAAACAGGAGGACAAAAATGAACCGCGAAATATTGATTTAAAAAAAGGCTCGTTCAAGAGTTATTCACAGTCTGGTCAGTATATTTTTTATTGGTTTCAACTGAACCTTTGAAACTCTTCCGAGAATGAAGAAAATCGCCTCCCAGCTTTGCAACCTCCAGTTCAGTGTTGCATGCAGGACCTAGCAGAATAAGGTCTTCTTTTCTGTTTCCGGATGTAAATGGTTTTACGTATTCAGTAACAGCTACCAGCACACCTTTAAAAATAATGACACAAGCTATTTTCTAGGATTCTTTAATATTACCTTCACTGGGCTTGGAGATATTCAATAATATGTTTCCATTTTAGGCACTTCTTATCAGTGAACCAGCTAAATGCAAATCTAAAATCACAAACTACATTAATATACAGTAAAACCACTAAAAATACTTACAAGATTACAATCAAGATGAAATGCAGTAGGCAAATGTCCAACATTATATTGTTCTGCAGGCCTACAATCTACAAGAAAAAATCTAACCGATTCAACATTATTCAAGCTTTGGCTTGATTCAGCATTTTCGATCAATTCTTGAGCTGATACAGGAAGACAGAGTGCCTGTGAAATGCTCAATGTTTCGCTCATCTTACTACTGGAACTTTGATTGTGTTCAAACAAAATGTCCATTAGCTCCTGCAAAATAAATCGTAAATATAAAACTAACATCAACGTAATTTTTTCATCCTATTTTAATAATAGAGAACAGTATGAAACATACAATCAGTCAATATCTTTTAAGTATAATGTTCATCCAGTAGTACCCCAGGGCTCCAATCTAGGAACTTTGTTTTTCATTATGTACGCTCAGTCAATCATAAAATGACCGGTCTCTTTCAAAAGCCTAAATTACAAAATTAAATGTTTTAAACTGTAAGAAACGAGTTAAGAATAAGGCATTCATCAACAGATAAGTTTCTCTACACAATAAACTTAATTTTCTTTATCGTAATCTATTTATTTGTTATTTATTATATTTTTAATAAAACCCTCTTGTTGGCCTCTTAGAAAACCAAGTTCTGATATGAATTGTGTGGCAACGTCGCAAAACATGAGTATACACTCTCCTGTTTTTAAATATTGACTTACTAGTTACACCAGATTCTACAGTTAATAACTTCTCCGGTCTGAGCTTAAGATACCTAAAAGCAATAAATAAATTTTAAGAAAAGCTACTAGCCTGTACTGACAAACATTCTCTGTGGTTAAATAAACAGAAAAAAGTTATTCTTTCACTATTATTGATTATAAAAATAAATTTAATACAGCGAAATCAGCACGTCTATCAACAGTAGCGATGAAGCGTTGCTTATTCTCACTTGAAACGTTAAATTCCTTTTTTTAAACTTTTACCAAATTGTAGGGTATGGTTTTCATATGTATAGAATCTAGGAAAATAGCATTAAATGGAAGACTAGATTATAGAAACATGAAACACTGAAAATTAAACAAAAATGAGCTTATAGTTTTTACTTTCTTTACATTTGGACCAAAAATGAGCTTATAGTTTTTACTTTCTTTACATTTGGACAAGAGTTCAGCTCGCAGCCTTTTCTACAATGGCCGTGGTTTTAACGTCATGTTCTTTCTCTTTTTCTTTCTTTTTGTCTATAAAGCTGAAGAAGTTGGTTTAAACACCGCCCACAGAGGCCATTTTTCTAAACTACACTATACTTTTTCTACATAGCTCCGTCATCTATGTCGGTGTTACACAGTCGTATCTAACACCTTAGACAAATGAAGGAGAAAAAAGGATTACTTACAGCTTACTAACGCACTAGATCACACATATTCACATGTACACATAAAAAGTAACTATATTTCTTATATTCACACTTTTTAAAGTAAAGAGGAAGACAGCGAAGTTCATTTATTCACAAGGTACAAGTTTGAACAGAGAGTGGCGACACGTAGCGGACAAAACATCAAAACTGGAGAACAACTGACTGCTGTAGTGCGTAGATATCCGGAATTTGAAATCATAATAACTGTATAGCGTGTAAGTACAAGGTGGGATTGTGGGTCGAAATGTGTTGAAAATGCAGAGGAAAAAGGGGAGCTTAGAGTTATTGAAGGTTAAGGCCAGGTTTTAGTTTCGCGCTCAAAATGTGAATAAAGGCATTCTCCAACAGACGGCGAGTTGAGGTGCTGGTCGTAGGGGGTAAAATGTGGATTATGGCAACCAAGAAAGATAGATCAAAATTGGTATTGTGGGACTCGGTGTGCAAGGAAACTGGGGCATCCGGTTTGTTGATAGTACAGAAGTGACGATGGTTATTAATTCGAATGTTAAGAGCACTACTTGTTTCCCCCACATAAAAGGCATCAAAGAACTTGCAGGTTATGATGTATATAACATTAGGGGTGTGGGTGGAATGTACCCTTGGGATTGAGGGTGTACCGAAAATTAGGAGTACTGATAGTGATTGTGGGAGAAGTGATGAAAATGGAGTAGACCTTACATCTGGGTCTCTAGCATGTCTATGTCCCGGTTTGGTGTGGTGGTAAGGAGGGATTCGTTCGGACCAAGATGTTTCTAAGATTAGGTGGATGTTGAAAAACTAATCTAGGTTTGGTGGGGAATATTGGATCTTGTGTCTGGGTCAGATTGGAGAATGTGGAAATTAGAGTGTAGGATTTGTTTGACCTTGGTTAGTTTAGGACGGAACTGGGTGATTAGAGCCGGTGGGTTGGGTTTTTGAGTGGGTTCAGTGTGTGAGGATGCACGGCGGATCTGTTTGGTTACAAGGTTAGAAGGGTAGCCTCGGTTGACTAGGTCCTCCTGGAGGCGCTGGTTGTAAGTCTCAGCAGCAGAGGTGGTGGAATTCAGGCGTTGTCCTCTGAGGGCAAGGGAGAAAGGAATCGCTTTCTTGGTGTGGTAAGGATGGGAACTTGAGTAGTGTAAATACTGCATATGGTTGGTGGGTTTTATGTGAACGGAAGTGGTCAGAGTGTTGTTTTCTAAGGTGATATCCACGTCAAGGAATGTCACTCTTTTGTCGGAAATGGAACAAGTGAACTGGACAACACGGAATTGGTTCAGTTGTTCTAGGAATGTCTTAGACTGGTTTCACCATGAGTCCATAGCAGCATTATATCATCCAACAATCTTACCCAGAGTAGAGGGGTCAAAGGTTGAGTTTGCCCATAAACAGATTAGCATAAGAAGGTGCCATTCTCGTACCCATGGCTGTGCCTCGGATCTGAAGGTAGTGTTTGTCGTCAAAGGTGAAGTTGCTACATGTGAGAACTAGGTTGGCCAGGTTAAGAAGGAAAGCTGTTGTTGGGCTATGAGATTTAGGTCTCTGGTTAAGGAAGAATTCCATAACTGCTAGGCCATGGGCATGAGGAATGTTGGTATATAAGGAAGTAATATCTATGGTGCAAAGCAGTATGTCAGGAGGAAGAGACGGTAATTTACGGATGATTCTGAGCAATATGTTTACTTGTATATTTGAGAATTATGCCCTGATACACATGTACCTTTTCTTATATTCACTGTACGAAGTTTCTGTCTTCACACAATTGCGTAGGAAAATAACTGTTCCTTAATACTGTCAATAACACTAGCACATTCTTCTTTTCCTATTACACGCAAATATACTAAAGTTCGTGATTATTGTAAAGTTCATAGGAGAAACGCGAATGTTCTGGTTTTATGAAGTTCACTAATAAACTTAGACTATGATCACTTTCTGACACACAAGCATAAGTTAACTGTTCGGATTTGATGTAGACTGGTTGACAAAGGAGTCAAGACTGACCTCTCGATTTAATATTCAAGTTGGTTTTATTGATTTCTAATTTTCGTGTCCTTCTCAGGATGAGCTATAGATCCTAATGGGATATAATAAATATTCACAATTTTGTTATGCTGTAACTCAGGAAGTCCTTGAGTTCCCAGAGATGGATAGAAAGGAAATTACAAAATACGAAAGGAATTTTAGGAAGGAGTAACACTGTATCTTCTCATGGAAGTCCACTTGTTATTGTCGTGGATTTTGGGAACGAGACTTAAAGAAGGTCTTAGGGTCAAAAGGGAAAGGTCTTTTATATCATTCTTGTTTCTAACCGAAGAAACTGTTTGTAAAGTTTCTGATGCGAGATAACGTGATTTTCCAAGGTAAAGCTGTTTACACAATTTCGAAGTACTTGTATAATTTCGCGTGATAACATTCACATCACTAATGATTTCAGTTCGGTACATGTCACTTATGAAGGACGTAACAATTCGTAGTTCTGTGAGAAGCGAGGTCAGACTGAGGTTTTATGAAAGTGTTCTTACGCAAATAAAAAACACTCTTGAGAATAAGAATTTATCCCATTACCTCGAGTAGTTCCCATGTCCTCGTGTCTGGTCTTTAGAACTACGAATATTTTAGAGTAATTCTTCATCTAATTGTTTTCCTTTGCGAATGGCGTCACTTGTTTATAAATAAAACTGTTCATAAATTGTGTATCTTGTGAAGGGCTGAATTTTTACCTTTAGTTTCGTTTCAATACTTTTATAAATTGTATCTGTTTCCTTTTTACTCT
>JAGDQP010007263.1:31400-66388 GCA_022664845.1 Lepisma saccharinum
CCATATTCAATCCACTAGTGGATGAGGCCTCTCCCCGAAGGGAGGAGTTGGTCTACTGCTCCCACGCTGACCAGACGGGTTGGGAGAGGAGAGCCGAATCTCTCACTGTGATCGCCAGTCTTTTATTCACAGCAGCTCCCCAATTGTCCTCTCGATGCTGGGTCAACACCGAAATTTTTTAGTCTCCACCGGGAATCGAACCCGGGACCGCTCGATGGGAGGACAATTTAAGGTAAATTTAAGACAAATGAAGTCAAAAAACGATAATACTTACAGCTTATAGTTTGGTAAAACTATATTTCACATACATATGTGTATACTCATATACATATTCACATATAAAAATTCACTATATTTCGTGCCTATACATGTTTTCAAGATAAGAGGAAAAGAGCGAAGTTCACGTGTTCACAAAGTACAAGTTTGAAGAGACAGTGGCGACATGTAGCGGACAAAGTATCAAAACTGGAGAAAAACTGACTGCCGTAGCGCGTAATTTCCGGAACTTGAAATAATAATAACTGTATAGCGTGTAAGTACAAGGGGGGATCGTGGATGGAAATGTGTTGAAAATGCAGAGGAAAAGGGGAGCTTAGAGTTATTGAAGGTTAAGGCCAAGTTTTATTTTTGCGCTTAAACTGTGAATAAAGGCACTCTCCCACAGACGGCGTGTTGAGGAGCTGGTCGTAGGGGTAAAATGTGGATTATGGTAACCAGGAAAGATAGATCAAAAATGGCATTGTGGAACTCGGTGTGCAAGGAAACTGGGGCATCCGGTTTGTTGATAGTACAGAAGTGACGATGGTTATTAATACGAACGTTAAGAGCACCACCTGTTTCCCCCACATAAAAGGCATCACAGAACTTGCAGGTTAGGATGTACGAGGGTGATTTAGAAAGTAATGCCTCCAAGGTAATACGTTTATTTGTGTTTGACAGATAGCACCGATACAGGTATCAGTGGAAAGTTTGTCAGCTACAAATGGTGGCAACATTTTTCAACATAGTCCCCATTACGGGCAACACAGTTGCGCCAACGCGAAAGAAGGTTTTTAATACCGTCGGCGAAGAATTGTGGTGGCTGCTGGCGACACTATTATCGAACTGCTGCTTCCACCTCCGCGTCACAACTGTAGCGTTGGCCCTTAAGGTGATCCTTAAGTTAGGGGAAGACCCAAAAGTCGCAGGGCGTAAGATCCGGACTATTGGAGGATGAGGCAGAATGTCCGTGAACATCAGGCGCTGCAGTGCTTCCTGAGTTTAGTGGCTTGTGTGCGGACGAGCATCGTCGTGGTGCTGAATTGCCTGTTTATCTTTGCAAGTGCGTTGCAATCTGGCCCGCAGTTGCTTTAGGATGTCAACGTAGCGATCTGAGTTTATTGTCTGACTGTTTCGGAGAAATCCAGTATGGACAACCCCAGCCCAATCCCAAAAGAGGGTCAACAACACTTTGCCAGCAGATGGGACAACTTTGAATTTCTTTGGCGGAGGAGAGGATGTGTGGCGGTACTCCATCGACTGACGTTTTGTTTCCGGGTCGTAATGGTGTGTCCACGACTCGTCGCCAGTAACAATTTATGCGAAGAAAGTCGTCATCTTCCTGTTCATATCGCAGGAGCAGCTGCTGACAGATTCTCTTCCTCGACTCTTTCATGTCAGGCGTCACTTGTCGTGGTGCCCAACGAGCGCAAATCTTCTTGTAACGCAGAAGGTCCTTAATGATGTGGTTCACTGAACCAATGGAAATGGCGAGCATTGTTGGGATTGCTCCGAATCAACTCGTCCACCTGATGTTGATGATCATCAGAGGTCGTTGCGGGCCGTCCACTTCGGTGCTGATCATGGAGATTTCTTGCGGCTGGATTTTGGTCTTTCACAGTCCTTACCCCGTGAACTGCAGTCATACGGCGATGAATGTTGCTGGGCGCACAACCTTCCACAGTCAGAAATTCAATGACAGCCCGCTGTTTCAACCCGACGTCACCACTGGATGTCATGGATTGCTCTATTACTCTGGAACGAGTAGAGATAGGAAGGTGAAATAAGTGACATTCTATAGCTTAAACATCAGTGCATCAATGATAAACAGTTCAGAATGTTTGCAGTACTATTGGCCAAGTAGTGGGGTTGGATGCATTACTTTCTGAATGTCCCTCGTATATAACATTAGGATAATAATAATAATAATAATAAATAAAATGAATTGTATGGGCGGTAACAGCACTATGGTTTAGGCCTTCCCGATACGGGGGAAGCTCCTTTTCTTTGTCACGTCTAAACATAACTGTTAATTACATAAATTATAAAATTATATAAAAACTGAAGATGTAAAGTGTCTTCAGAAAAAGAAAAGCGTGGTAAAAACTAAAGATGTATTGAGTCTTTAGCATAACAAGTTAAAAACGCGAAGGCTGTAAATGGGCCTTCACAAAAATAAAATAATAATACTACATAAAACTTAACAGTTAACCAACACAATCCTCTCAAATAAACGGAGATAAACTTGTCTCTTGAACAAACAAAAGAACTCGTCACAATACAGCTGATTCATCCCCTAACGATGACGCAATGTCATTGGGGATGTTATAACTTTGTCTGAAATGATTATATCCTGGACAATCTAAAAGGACGCGACGAATACTTAAAATTCCATTGCATTCACTACAATGCGGAGGGTCCAAACGTCGCAACAGATATCCATGCGTCAGGTGACTGTGTCCTACACGTAGACGACATAAAAGTACTTCCTCATGCCTACTATCTCGGCAAGATGATTTCCATGGAGCAACAGTTACCTTAATATCTTTCAATTTATTAACAGCAACCTCATCCCACCGTCGCTGCCATTCATTCCGAGTAACCTGTCTATAATATATCAACATGTCCTGAAATGGGACATGTTGGATATCAATGTCAGCTCCTAAAGAGGCCTCATGTGCAGCTTGGTCTGCCAATTCATTACCATAGAAACCAACATGACTGGGTATCCAGGAAAAGACAACCTCACCACCAGCAGAGCAGATGGTGTGTATCTTACATAGGATATCTCGCACGAGCGGATGTTTAGAATACATATTGTCGAGGCTTTGAACGACACTCTTCGAATCTGTACAAACAAGGATGCGGTTGAAACCACGAACAAGACTAAAATCCAAAGCCTGTAAAAGAGCATATAGCTCAGCAGTAAAAATACTGGCTTTGGGATTAAGACAAAATTGGCTTGCTTCCCCATCTACAACAAACGCGCATCCAACAGATTCATCTGATTTGGACCCATCGGTAAAAACAGAGATAAAACGTGGGTACTGACTCTACAACGCTCGAAAACGTTGCTGGAATTCCATCATGGATGTCTCCGATTTCATTAGTGTTGATAAAGAGATATCAATCCATGAATGGGCAAGTGTCCACAGGGGACGGAGACTAAAACGGACAGGGCAGACAGTTAGGCGGTCTGCATTCAGATTCTCCAACAACTCTGATGCTCAGATGCCAAGTGGTCGGGTAGCGTGACCACGGCGTTCATATAGGGCTCGTTGTACTGGGAATATGACTAAGTTATGTGCTGGGTGGCCTGCTAAAGATATCATCTTAGCAAGATAGCTCAGCACATGGTACATCCTATGAATCTCGAGCGGTGGTTCAGCAGCATCAACACAAAGACTGGTGACAGGACTTGTGCGATACGCGCCAGTGGAGAGTCAGATTCCAGCATGATGGATGCTGTCAAACTGTATGTAAAGCAGAAAATCGTACAGAGGAATATGCGTGACAACCATAATGAAGTTACGATAAAATGAGTGTGCGATAAAGGCGCAACAAGGTTGTATGATCAGTACCCCAAGTGGGATGACTTAAAACACGTAACAAATTCAGAGCTCTGGTACAGAAAATTTTAATTTGACGAAGGTGACTACGCCAATTTAACTTACTATCCATGATCAGACCAAGGTATCGTACCTCCTCGACGAGCTGGAGTTGTCTGTCTCCAAGAAAGAGATCTGGGTCTACAAAACAATTTAGTTTACGGCAGAAGTGTACAAAGACTGTCTTCGTAGGTGAAAAACGAAAGCCAGTCTAGTGTGACCAGTCAACAAGAGGATTAAGCGTCAACTGGATCTGCCTAGATGCTAGGCTGATATTCGCAGATTTACAGACAATCGTCAACAACATATAAAAGACCTTGCACAGGAGGGTGAATACAAGCCATAAAACTATTCACTGCAATAGCGAACAGTGTTACGCTCAGCACACTCCCTTGAGGTACGCCATTCTCCTGTAAATAACGCTCTGAGAAAGGATCACTAACACGGACACGAAAATAGCGATCTTTAAGAAAATTTGATATAAAATGGGCCATGCGGCCCCTAATTCCCCAGTCATGAAGCTGGCGTAATATGCCATATCTCCAGGTGGTATCATAGGCCTCCTCTAAATCGAAGAACACAGTAAGAACGTGTTCATTCCGGAAGAATGCGTTCTGAACAATAGACTCTAACCTGAAAAGATGGTCGACAGTTGATCGATATTGGCGAAAACCACACTGATCATTAGAAAGCAAGTTGTTATGCTCCAAGTACCACATTAGGCGTCGGTTTATCGTTCTCTCAAATAGCGTGCAAACGCAGCTAGTGAGAGCAATGGGCCGGTAACTTGTGGGGTTTAGTTTATCTTTGCCAGGTTTCAGAATCGGGATTACAATAGCTTCTCGCCAACTAGCAGGGAAGCTATCAGTCCTCCAAATCTGATTATAGAGGTTTAGCAAGAAGACCTTTCCTTGGGAGGGAAGATGTCGCAGCATTTCATAATGTACATCATCCAGTCCAGGGGATTTGTTTCTAACATCCCTCAAGGCAGTTTCAAGTTCCCACTCAGTGAAAGAGACATTCTATTGTTCTAAATTATCAGAGTGAAAGCGCATAGGTATTATCTCTGCCTATCGTTTAATGTTTACGAAATTAGCACTATAGTGCTGGGAGCTGGATATTGCTGCGAAAGCTGCTCCAAGATGTTATCTCTTCTGGGTCAGTATGCAAGACATTGTTGTGGTTCAGAGCGACAGTTGCCTTGCAAACGTCTGACCCGTTTCCACACGTCTCGGACTGGCGTTTGTGAATTAATGAAAGATGCGTATTCACGAAAGAATGTACACCGGGCTTGTTTCATGAGACGTCGAATTTAAGCTTGTGATTGTCGAACTGCATTTAAATTTGCCGCTTTAGGATATCGATTGAACACCCGTAGAGCGTGACTGCGCCGTCGGGTCAGACTGTGGGATGGAACATCTGGCAGCTCGCAAAATTTCACGGTTAAACTACTCAACCGAATCATTCAGGGGCAAATCTTCTTGGTCAACTAGTTGGACACGAGTTTCATATCTATTCCAGTCAGCACGCTTCAGATGCCAATGCGGTAACTTTCGTGGTGCTTGATAAAGGTTTAAAAAGTCTAAAATTACTGGGAAGTGGTCACTACCACATAGATCGTCATGTACACGCCATGCCAGCATGGGTGCAAGAACTGCACTGCAGAGACAGATCTATCACTGAGTACGTGCCACTTGCCAAACTAAAATGCGTGTTAGCACGAGTATTAAAAACTAAGTTTGAAGCGTCAATAAAAGATTAAACGATTCTACCGCGGACATCTGTACGAACACTACCCCAAATAACATTATATGAATTAAAATCTCCAATTAAAATTATAGGTTGGGGTAACTGCTGCAAGATTCTGGAGGTCAAGGAGCGTAAAGTCTTCTTCCCTTGTGATGTACAAATTCAGGATTGTAACATGCTGCTCAAGGTGGACGCGAACAGCAACCGCCTGTAGGTTCGTAGCAATGTGTGTTGATTACAGCGTGTCAACACCAATTGCAACACCGCCACATGCGCGACCATCAGTTGGGAAATCTGTGCGATATAGTGTATAGTTTTTTTTAAGATCACAGATTCAGTGGTTTTAAACTTTGTTTCCTGAAAACAAACTACAGCAGGGGAAATATCTGATAACAAGACTTGCAGTTCTTCATAGTGGGAATGAAAGCCGTTGAGATTCCATTGCAGCAATGCCATTGGGATGAAAATCAAGAAAAATATCACCTTTTAAATCTAGGTTTAAATTTCCCTCCCTTTCCGACTACAGTAAACTCAGAATCCATCAGATCGTCCTCAATCATATCTGAGTTCAGGGACGAACGCGACTCGTTCAGGGCAGGTGGAGACTGCTGAGCTAGTTGAGTAGCGATAACATTAGTCAGCCATTTGACTGACACATAGTTCTCACATGTAACAACTTCAACTTTGACGACAAACACTACCTTCAGATCCTAGGAACAGCCATGGGTAGGAGAATGGGACGTTCTTATGCTAATCTATTTATGGGCAAGCTCGAACATGATTTCCTGCAAACTCAACCTTTGAGCCCTCTACTCTGGATTAGATTCTTGGACGATATAATGATGCTATGGACTCACGGTGAAACCAGTCTCAGGACATTCCTAGAACAACTTAACCAATTCCGTGTTGTCCAGTTCACTTGTTCCATTTCTGACAAAAGTGTCACATTCCTTGATGTGGACATCACCTTAGAAAACAACACCTTCACCACTTCCGTTCACATAAAATAAACCAACCATATGCAGTATTTACACTATTCAAGTTCCCATCCTTACATCCTCAGAGGACAACGCCTGAATTCCACCACCTCTGCTGATGAGACTTACAACCAACGCCTCCAGGAGGACCTAGTCAACCGAGGCTACCCTTCTCACCTTGTAACCAAACAAATCCGCCGTTCATCCTCACACACTCAACCCACTCAAAAATGCAACCCACCGGTTCTAATCACCCAGTTCCATCCTAAACTAACAAAGGTCGAACAAATCTTACACTCTAATTTCCACATTCTCCAATCTGACCCAGACACAAGATCAATATTCCGAACCAAACCTAGATTAGTTTTTCAACATCCACCTAATCTTAGGAACATCTTGGTCCGTACGAATCCCTCCTTGCCACCACACCAAACCGGCGTCCAGACATGCCAGAGACCCAGATGTAAGGTCTGCTCCATTTTCATCACTTCTCCCACAATCACTATCAGTACTGCTAATGGTCGGTACAACCTCAATCCCAAGGGTACATGCCACACCCCTAATGTTATATACATCCTAACCTACAAGTTCTGTGATGCCTTTTATGTGGGGGAAACAAGTTGTGCTCTTAACATTCGAATTAATAACCATCGTCACTTCTGTACTATCAACAAACCGGATGCCCCAGTTTCCTTGCACACCGAGTCCCACAATGCCATTTTTGATCTATCTTTCCTGCCAGTTTCCTTGCACACAGAGTCCCACAATGCCATTTTTGATCTATCTTTCCTGGTTGCCATAATCCACAATTTACCCCCTAGAACCAGCACCACAACACGTCGTCTGTGGGAGAGCGCCTTTATTCATGGTTTGAGCGCGAAAATAAAACCTGGGCTTAACCTTCAATAACTCATACGCTTCCCTTTTCCTCTGCATTTTCAACACATTTCCATCCACGATCCCACCCTGTACTTACACGCTATACAGTTATTATTATTTGAAGTTCCATAAATCTACGTGCTACGGCAGTCAGTTGTTCTCCAGTTTTGATGCTTTGTCCGCTACATGTCGCCACTTCAAACTTGTAATATGTGAACACGTGAACTTCGATTTCTTCCTCTATACTTGAAAGCATGTATAGGCACGAAATATAGTGACTTTTTATATGTGTGTGATCCAATACCAAACCATAAGCTGTAAGTATTATCCTTTTTTCCTTCATTTGTCTTAAATTTACCTTATATATATATATACTAAACATTATTTTCTTCAAAAAGATTAGTACTCTAAAACTGCACTAATAAACTCATCGTATTAAAACCCACACAGTGGTCACTCATGGTGTTGCGATGTTGTCATATAGCTGAATTTCTGGACTTGAATTTTTTGATGAGATGCCAAAGAGTGCGGTTAGACTATGATTGAGTAAGTGTACATAAATGAACTACCAAACAGAATTAAATATTTTTAGTCTACTGTATGCAGATGATGTAAAATTATATAAGGAAATTAGAAACTCACAAGATGCTTTACAACTGCAAATAGACGTAAATGAACTACATGAATGGGGTTTGAGTAATAACCTGAATATCAATATTAAAAAAATGATCTGCCATGATTTGCTCTAGGACCAAATTGACTCAACACTATACATATTCCATAAATAATAAAAAAACTTGAACACGTGAGATCTTGGTGTTGGTATTGACTCTAATATGTCATTTGAAAAGCACATTTCGCACATACTATAACCTTATGATGCCTTCCAGAAATGCTAGATGTTGTTTAATTAGCACTATCGACCATTTGGCGAATTACAAATTACGTTTAAACGTCAGGGTAGTTTGGAGCTCGCGGCTTTCCACGGCGAATATTTCGGAATCGGCTAGTTTTGCGATAAATGAATCTCATGAACATTGTAAACCTAAACATGATTTACAAGATACATATATTGCGATTTCGTTAAAAAATAATTTTGTTCATTTCTTTTGTCTTTTTTTTCCTACTTCCGGAAAGTAAGTTTTAGTAGATTTCTGATACCTTCCAGATTTGTTGTCAAATAAAGCTGTGAGCAATAGTATTTGTTGATCAAACTCAAAGTAAAATCGCCTTGCTAAACCTAAAAAATAACTTTGTTTTTAAAAAGATTAAAACAAGGTTCATTGACCTTTCGCTTGCTTTCCTTTCACAAGTCACATAAGAACATTTTATGGTCCTTCCCAAGGCAATTTGAGCACATTTCCTGACATACTCTGCTCTGTCTAAACAAGTGGATTTTTGAATTACCCGCTGCCTGTCACGTATGCGGAGATATCAAGAAATTGTCAAATTGAAACAAAAAATAGCAGTCAACATGTCGAACTACGAGATGGAATAGTTAAAAAATACAAAGATGATTGCAGAAAATTCATACTTCCATTTCCTTTCATAACGACCGAAAATATGATTTCATTCTTTAATAGCCTTGTTGCTGCTGACAATATTGATTGTTATAAAGCAATGGAACTTGGCAACAAGTCGTTGGATGGACTGATATTAGAACTTATGGGAGCTTTGAAGTTGGAACGTTTGAACGTGGTGAAGTCAATCGCCTCAACTATTAATTCCGTCAAAATTAGAGATGATGAAGTTATTCAGACTGACACCACGCAACTGTTAAAAGAACTGTCTGTTGTATGCACTGAGCAAAAGATTTGGAGCGGTATTTTACGCTTGAACTAGCTTCAATCCCTCTTTCCTTATTTGACAGAAAAGCCTTACTACGAAGAACAAAGAAATCATCTTTGTATGGAATTTTCAATTCAGTTCCAGAAGCGACCTGTTGATTCTGTTGACTGTAAATTCACTGCTGACAGAGCTAACTTGATTCATCGTGTGGTATGGCTGAGACAGGGTGCATATGAATACATTCAGACTGCTTACGCTAATTTTGTTCGTAAATATTATGGTCAACGAGTGACTGCTGTGTTTGACGGCTACACTGAAAATACCAACAGCACAAAGAGCCTCGAATAAGAGCAAAGAATTTTAAAACTAACTTCTCCTGAAATTAATGAAATTTCAATGAAAAGACGCAGGTGATGATCCACAAAAGATGATAAACTATCTCAACAATAAAGATCGTTTTGTTTTACAACTGGTACAGATACAGTAGAACTCGGTTATAACGACATTCAAGGGACTTGAAAAATTGAGTCGTTATAACCGAATGTCGTTGTAATCGAGCTCTATGGTGTTATGTGGAATATGTTGGTACCACAGAATGCATGACTCTATAGGCGATGTGTCGTTATAACCGATGTCGCTATAACCGAGTTACACTATATTTGAATACGAGGGCAATAGAACGATTACTGTTGCAAATGATGGTCATGTTCTGATTATTCAAATTGCTTTCAAGGAACTGATTAAAACACAACAGTGGGCATCACTGGATCATCTTACGCTCCTTATTGCTCTTGTTTCTGATGATAACGATATTACATTTTTGAAAGACGTTTAAGGAAATATGGACAGAATAATTATATAGTTCTCGCGATCTGCAGCGTTATTAGAACTATAAAGAATTAGTGCTATTTGTTTACGCGTTCAGCGGTTATGATACTGCCTCTGCTTCTTTCGTTAAAGGAAAACACAAACGGTCAAAAACCTAAGAGAAAAAAACTTGGAGACATTGTTTCTATATTCAACAATCAACAATCCATGATCAACAAAAGAAGAAATTGGGATTGCCGGGGTACTATTTACACTGGCGTTATACAAAGCTTCGCGAACAAAAACATCTTTGTATAACCACAGATTCGTTTCCAAATTAACAAATTAGTTGGACAATAAAATCATGCTGCAATTTAATCAAGACTGCCAACGATATCTGCTGTTTTTAAAATAGAATCTTTACGGTGTATTTCACCACGTACAGACGTGTTGAAAAATCAGTAACAGTAACAGTTGAAAAAATCTGTTTTTACGACAAAGAAACCAATTGCAATGTCGATTCTGCAACTTACATTTCGAATTGTAAAATGGGTTGCGAAAAACGATGCAGCTGTGTCGAAGTTGGTTTACGCTACTTAACAGTATGTTTAATTTGTCATGGACAAGGATGCTTAAATTCAGCTATCAAAGGAGAACTGAATGGAGATGACTCAATCAACAAACAAAAGTAAAATATATTTTGGTTGAATAGGCCTACACTGGAAACCACGTTTAAGAAACACGAACCAGGAGCTCTATCTCCAGATTGGTTTGGAAAATACAACTCATCTTTCAAAAAATAAACTGACAAAAAATTAAGAAAAATAGTTTGTAACGAAATCGTGTATAACGTATTTCGCTTTACAATTTTCATAAAATTCATTTACATCATAAAACAAGCCGATTCAGAAATATTCGCCGTGAAAAGCCGCGACAGCTCTATTTTCAGTTGCGAGCTCCAAGCTATCTTGACGTTCAAACGTAATTTGTGAGAGCTAGGTGGGAATTAGCGAAATGAGCAAAAGGGTATGTTTTACGCAGCATTTTCTAAAGAATATTTTTGGTACTCTTCAAAAATCCTAAAAATTACCGCAGAATGGGAGTTTATCGCGAAAAATGGGGTTAAAGGGGTTGTCGCGCCAACCGGGGGCTGGGTACTCTTCGAATGTTGATTCCTTACCTCATCGAAAGTCTTCATGCCAAATGTGAAAACTTTATACATTATTTCTTCTAAAAATCCTAAGTTGTGTGTACTTTGAAGTATGAGTGTTTCAACTTCTTCATATGAAGTAAATGTTGCAGCAGCTATGCCAATATCTGAAAAATTCCTAGATTTCAAGTGGCTTTCACTAAATTTGAAATGGTAACACTAAACCATTTCTTCCATACAATCGCAAAAATTTCAAAACATACTGCTATATCCTGAAAAAACACGCCCGCAAGGAATTTCCAAACCTTTAGAAACTCGAATAACTTCTCTACATAAGATACGACATGAAACAAAACACTAATTTTGGAAACTATAAAATTTTTGCTACACTTTGACGCTGTAAGAAATTTATTGTCAGCACTTCTAAATTTCTACATGTTATGGACCAAAATTCAAATGATTATTGGTACTCATCCTTTACAACTTTATTTTTACGGAGTTTAGAGCATGTAAAGGCGACATCATAACATGTGAAGACATTTTCATATATTGGCCAAGATTGGCCAGGTGGTAGCAGTTCGCGATGCACGATATCCCGAGCAGTCGACCAAAAACAGAATATAATCTTCTGCTGATCCAGTGGTTGTTTTGTTTGGGAGGAAGTTCAGGTGATCCAAACCATGGTGACGGTGCCGAATATCGTAAGGAACTCACCTCTTATTGCTGGGCAGCACTCTGTCCAGGTATACATCCGTAAATAAATAATAATAATAATAATAAATCGTGTCACTTTCTGAGCCACATTTATGAGACTCATCGCCCACTCTAAGTTCCCAAGATAATGGAACTGTTGTCGAATAGTTTCCACACTGCGACTGAATGTTCTCCCAATGCTTCAAATGTCTGACCATTATCGGCCTCTTTAGCCGCCTTCAGTGTCTCGATGTCTATGGCTTGCGGACGTCCTGTATGTAGTGCGTCCTGGAGGGATTCATTGCCGTCTTAAAATCTGTTAAACCACCATTGTACTGTCCGCTCATTTAATACACCCTACCGAATGCCTGAAATATTTTTCTTCGCACTGCACTAGAGTTCGTTCCCAGTTTAAACTCATACAGCATAAAGGACCATATGCCTTTTTAGTGAGGTAAATTAGCGTTAGAATCGTGCAAAAACCAACATGAAACTTCACACAGACCTTAATAATGAAGTAAAGAATGAATTTTTATATACACAAAAAAATCGTATAGTTCCTTTGAGCTATGATGTCATAAAACAAAATGGCTGCCACCATTCTTTCAATAGCAATTATGAATCTAATATTATGCATCTTTCTTACCATTTCACACGTTTTTCTAATCGGAAATTCCAAAGATGTTACGAATTCTGCATTTCGTTGACTTCTAACACACAACTGAATTTTTTAAAAATTATATTCACTGTACACTAACAATGCATTTTTTGTTGCAAGTTTGTTAAATAACGAAAAGGGTTTCCGCTTCCAGTGAGATTATGTCTCACAAAAGATGTGAATTTGTAAATATTAATGAAGAGTCTGCATCTACTACACAAAATGTAGGACCTGAAATTGATTGGGAACTTTGTGTATTGTATCAACAAGATATACCAGAAGTATTAGTGTGTACAGCTAATAGTAAACGTTCTGATAAAGGAATTGGGCACAAAAGTTTGATTGATGATCTGACAGCTTTTGACGAAATAAAAGGACTTTCTTCAATGTTCAGGACAAAACTATTAAAACATTTGACAAACAAAAACTTGAAAGAATATATATATATATATAAACTAAACTACTTCAAGACAGTTCTCAAGAATGTACTTCAAGGTGTACACGTGCTTCATTTATAGCTGGTGATTTGAAAGATAGGTATTTCTTCTGTGATTAAAAGTCAGCAGAGCTTATAAATGTGCATACACTCGCATTAAGTAATCGGGTTCGAGATACTGCAATTGCACTAAGAGACTCAAAAGTACTCTCCAAGTTAAGCGGTGGTGATATGGTTGCACCGGAAACTAAGTAACACAAAAAGTGTCTGTTAGTTTTTATAACCGGCTTCAACAAATACAGAACAAGGAAAAAAGCGAAAACAACAATTCGACATTAATCTATGGCATGGTATTAGGTGAAATTGTGAATTATCCAGAAGATACACTTCAAAATTCTGAAGTATCACCAGTTTTTATGTTGTCTAACATAAAATCAGTTTTTGTTCGTCGCATGATAGAATTAGATGTAGAAAATGCAGACAAATATGTACACAGCACACGATTAAAGTGTTCTGTTAAATCTAATACGAATGATTATGGAAGGTTGTTCTATTTCAAATGACGACGCAGTAAATGATAAGAGGAGTGCATTTTTGTCAGTCTCGCAGCTTGTTCAGTATCATACTAGTAACCATAAAAGATCAAATCCTAACAGAAACATCCAGCACCAAAAACATAATGAAACTCCGCTACCTCTTTATATTGGATTAATAGTGCCTACTAAAACTCGAAAACGAGAACTAGTTGACAAACTACACAAACTGGGCGTAAACGTGTCATATTAGCATGTTCGAGAAGTGTCAGCAAAAATAACTAACAATGTAAGCAATTCCGCAATAGAGTTATGTGCCCAACGGGCATTCAATTTTCTACTTTCACTTGTGCTGCAATAGACAATATTGATCACAATCCCTCGTCATCTTCTACACAATCATTCCACGGAACAGCCATAACTCTGATACAAAGAAAATCAGATTCAAATGTTATACCATCCTTCTTAAGAATTCAAGAGAATGAGTGGACAAATAAATGTACTACATCCCTACCAGGGTGGTATTTGCAGTTACCCTGTACAACGATAGGGTAAAAGCAAAACGTTCCTATAAGTAATATCAATTTCTTCCAATCTCCTCCTATTAATAATGGCTCTATGTCAGACGAATGGCTTCCAGAACGAAACCAATAGAAACCACTCTAGTTGGGCTGCTTTCCACTCCAACACAGGCGGTTCTATCACAAGTCGTAGTGTTTTTACCTTTGTTAAATGAATCCATAAACTCTCCTTCTATGATACATCACTGCTTTGACATACCGAAGCGTACACTCGCCACGATTAATCCAAGTCAGTTTGCTGTGGTGACATGTGATCAACCAGTCTATGCAATAGCTAAACAATTATACTGGTTACTTCCAGAATTGTATGGGGAAGACAAAATAGTAGTCACGATGAGAGCTTTACACATTGAAATGGCATTCCTCGCAGTTTTAGGGAATTGTTTTGATTGTAGTGGCTGGGTCGATTAAGTTGAAGCCAATGTTATCACTTATCAGTGAGGGGAAAGTTGGACAATGTCTGAAAGGGTATCACGTAAATCGATGTCGCTACATACATGAAGTTAGTGTTGCATCACTGTATATACTTTTGAAGAAGGCTTATGATGTATCCACTACTAATGATCAATTATCAGTGAAAGAATGGATTACAAGAAGAGTTGCAGAGTCTGTTCATTTCAATTATTGGTATATAGCAATTCAACTTGAATTACTGCTTTTTCAGTTTCTTGATATCATTCGATCAGCATATTTTGAGAAATTTATTGTAACCCTACAAATGATCTGTCCTTGGATGTTTGCTATGGACCATACTCACTACGCCAGACGGATTACTGGCACTATTCGATGAAGAAATGAGATTAAGTGAAAATGAAAGTAACAGTGTTCACATTGAAGATAATGTATCTTGTAACACTTGATATGTAAACGCTGTTAAGGAACTTAAACAAGTGTTTTTGCTTGATAACAGAAATTCGTATGCCTGTGATATTGGCCAGAAACTTACAAATATTGCATCAAACTTAATTATGAGTGATAACGCAAATAGGTCTGTTTGCATTGCTGAAGAAATGGGGAAAACTCAATACGAAACGTTTTTCCAAGAACGGTCGGTACGCTGCAAAATATCTGTTTTTGAACCTATTTCTAGAAACAAGTTATGTTTATTTCCCAAGGTAGTCCCAAAATCAGTAAGTCACAAAGTATCCATGTATATCGCTTGCCAAGATATGAAGATTTAAAGGAATTTTTCGCTCATGAGAAACTTGATTTCCCACCATTACTTTCTGAAGGAGGATTGCTAAGGGAAAAAGTCCGACATCATATCTTGCTTGGAAAGGGTTAATGATGCTGTAGATGACTTCCAGACACTGCACGTTGTATTATTATAGATGGCTCAGCAATAGTCCATTTCTAAAAGCCTGACAACACACATACGTCATCAAGACTACAGCACGTATAAACTTCAGCCTTATGTAATGAACATACTTAACAAATCGAGACGGGTAGATATGGTATTTGACCTTTTCATTGAGGGGTCTTTGAAAAAGGAAAAAAAGAAGTAGGCGAGGTTTTGGTCCACGTTCTTTTGTAAAAGGTTCAATAAATAATAATAATAAAAACTGGTCCTCTTTTCTACAAAATGAAGATAACAAAAATGATTTGTTTCAATTGAGTCTTGAGATCCCGAAAGGTAAAACTGTTGTACTGACCAAGGATATGGTGTATATTCCTGAAAATCTTAAGGTATCTGAACTCAGACCATGCTATCAAGAAGATGATACCAGAATATTATTACACGCAAAACATACTAGTGAAAATGGACGTAAGTCTATAGTTACACGTACTGTACATTCTGGCATAGTTTTAATTGCTCTTTATGCGTTTAGAAGCTTTAAATTTGTGGGTTGATTTTGGTATTGGCAAACATCAAAGGCTACTGCCTATTCATGAGTATGCTGCTAAACTTGACAAAACTTTTTATTTTTCCACACATTTACAGGTTGCGACACTGTATCTGCATTTGCAGGCCGTAGCAGAAATATATGTTGGGAAACGTGGCAAAATTTTCAGGCTGTCACAGATACATTTATTGAGCTCTCTCATTGCCCACCAGATATTTCAAATATTAGTTTCAATCGACTTCAGCAGTTTGCTATCAGATTATACAATAAGAATATCAAATTACTCAATTTATTATCTGATGTATAATTCTTTATGATCCTGTCTGGCCTTAAAGGTTTACACAAATTTGGATGCACTATAGCTGAGGTAATGTATATTGACTATTTATGGCAAGTAACTTGATTTGGCGAATACGAGAAATTAACTCTCTTAAACAGGTTCTTCATGTGTGTGTGTGTGTGTGGATATGTCTGTTGTTCATAAATCATAACTGAAGAATCGTAACATGTGTTGCAAATTTCATGCTAAAGTTTACAGCAGAGATTCTCAATTTGGTGTGCCGCGGCACACTTGTTGAAACGTTGTGAATTGTTAAGTCGCAAAACTTTTGAGACTGTGATTTTGTTGCCTAAAGTAATACAAATAATTTAACTCAATGTTATTTTGAAAAAAGGAATAACGCAGGCGCAAGACCGGGTCACTAGCCGTTCGTGTCAGGTCATATGGTGGACCTGAGTGAAATTGGTTGAGAACCATTGGTTTACAGGGATGACTGTAATAAGCAAAACACGTAATCTGCATGAGTTAATAATAATAATAATATGGAAAACGCCAGGTGTCCTTATGGCACTAATTAAAGCATGACGAAATAATTTCAGTGCGTCAGAAATACTGTTGCAATAAAGGTTCTGCCAAAAAATCTACACAGAGAATTATTAGAAATCGTTCTATAATGTTTCACAATTTTCGTTATTTAGTCGTTCAAACTTACCTAAATTGCGGATTCTTGATGAATTATACCATGCATTCTGAACAGTAAAAGTAATTTGGTTAAAACAGGCATTTTTTTTTCCAAAATTTGTTACATTCGATATTAGTTATTGCAAACAGCTTGTACATATTCAATATTTTGTTATCAGATGGAGATTAATTATGGACAGTATTTTCATTACAAAGTGTCGAAAACCTAGCACCACAGCTGGAAAGTGGAGGGCGGGAGGACTCCGCGAAAATTTTAAGATGTAAAATTGTTCAGTACTTAAAATATTTCGGTAAACATTACGGTAAAAATAATTTACCATAACGAAAAAGTTTTTGAACACATTTCTGTAGATATTTTCTTCTTTCTCCAGAGATCTGTCAGTTTCTAAATTGATAATTGTTTGAAGGAAACCTTCTGGAAAGGGTAAATAAAAACAGTTCACTTTTGTTTCCATTAGAGTTACTACCTTTTCCTTTCCGGATTCCCGGACATATTTAAATTTGATGAATGGAGTGCCTGAAATAGACCATTTGGATAATAAACTTACATGAAAATAGACCTTATCTTTCAGTAATGTGCTTCAATTTTTAAAAAGTAGTAAGTTTCAATAACGAAGTACTACTAATTTTAAAATAAAATTCAATATTACGTTGCTGCATCAGAATAAAGTCTCTAAAGTCAGCACATTTCGTCTAGTGTAACCTATATACTGCAGGGATTCTCAAAGGGTGTGTCGCGAAAATCCACAATAATTTTACTAAAATGGAAAATATGAGCATATACAAATCAAACATATGTAGTAAATATTTTACTGATGTTATTACTAACCTTAGCCCTTAGAGAAGTGTAAAAGTGTAATTAAAATAACAGTAGTAAACAACGTGTAAGGTAATTCAGCCATATAACTCCAATGAGCTCATTAACGCCATCCCCAGGTATTTTGGAAACGAGTACAGGTGGCAGAAATTCAAAAGTACGACTATGTAAGCAGATGTCCTCTAACAGGACTGCCAGAAAATACTGTGCTAGTTAATATAGGAGAGCTGCCATGAAGCACACTTGGTGCTGTGGTCTCGACAAAGGTCGTTGTTAAATCAGGTGGGTACATTTTCCTGAATTTCACATCGATGGTGAATCATAATCGCTGAAAGTTATAACTATATCAAAAGACTCAAATGTCTTGTTGTTTTGCAAGCACAAGAAACCACCGAAAGTTTTGTAATATGTAAGAAAATGAAGTGGTAATAAGATCATCTGTGGTATACTCCAATAACACTACAGCGAATATCTTAATAACAGCACAATGTATACCTTTGTAATTTACACATTTATATCAATTTTTGTATTTTCTAGATTAAATAGGAAAGCGTTTCTGAATTTCTCTCACAGCGAGAGTTATTATTTTGTAAGATTTTTTCCCAATAACTGCATGAATTTCACACTGAATGTGTGGTATATATAGGCCTATTTGTAGTCACCAAAGTATTTTCTGGTCTTGTCTTAGTCTGTTCTTGTCTTAGTCGCTTTAGTTTACATGGGAAACATTACTTTATAAGGTTAATGCGAAGTATGTGGACAAGTTTCTATTCAACTAAGAGGGTGGAGTTATTAGGAACCTATGTTTCTAATAACGCCATCATGTAACGATATTTTCATAATTTTTCCCGGTCCTCATTGTACACAAATCTTTACATAACTCCGCTGGTATGTACGGGACTTAAGCACGTTTCCACACAAGCAGTTTTGGAATTCTAACTACCATGATTTACTAGCTACATCAGACTTAAGGTGGTGTTATTTGGCTGAACTACATTAGTGAATAATTGCACCTTTTTTACAATTCAGTGGGAAACATGTGCTTGTTCATTTTTGTACAGCTGTTCAATAAGAGTAGAAACCGCAGGCAAACACACCTATAATTCTTCGTCCACAAAAAGAAGTCACTCTCGTTTCTTATATTTTGTGTTCACCAAGACGCGAAAACTTTATTCGCACAAGTAAGTTGTTGAAATCTGGAGTAGTTTAGATAGGTTATTCACTGACAAGGTACAATCGCGAACTGCTTGATAGATATTAGTGTAATATTGAACAATATGCAAAATTCTGCTGGTACCAGTGTATAATTATACTAATTTTAGCAGCCCATAGCGGTATTCGCGTAGCTGTGAGCAGAAGTGTGCTGGAGGGGGTTCGCAGGGACTCGCGTGAGCCTTTTTTTTAAATATGTATATTCTTTCCGAGCCCTTAGTTAAAACTACTTGCGAGGAAAGATCAATATAATGAACATACATTTGGGGCGTTTAGTGACTTGTGAAGGTACCTGCGAGCCCTTTGTTAAAGTATTTGGAGTACGTCCCTGGCTATGAGTCTTCATAAATCAGGAATTCTATCGTAAAGTGTGTTACGCTTGAGCACATTCCAACAAATAACCATCATTCATGAAGAATTAATGTAAATTATGATACCACTCTGACAAAGAACTTATCCAGATTTAATTTTTCTTCAAATATAGAAACTATTTTCACCTTTTAATTTCCTTGCATTATCAAAAAAGAAGGGTAACGGGTGTTACTCGCTTAAGGTCCATTCGCGAAGTGTCTGACGGATCTTAGTAAAATATTAGAAAAGAAGGATGGTCCTGTTGCACACAGTATTTCTTCTAAGGCTTATAAATCGGCTTTGTGTCAGTAAATTCCTCTGAAGCCATTTGCACTAGTTCTTTATCATCCAGGATTTCAGTGATGGTGGCGTCTTGAAGTTTCTTGACCAAACTGAAAATGCCGCTTGTAATCTCTCTTCCTTTATCATGTACTTAACGTATTGAATACAGTATTTCTAAAGCCTCTAGAGCTTTATTTTCGTATATTTTTATTGTAGAAAATACACATACACGTGAACGATCCCACGCAAGCACTAATTACATATTACTGACGTACGATCATAAAAGTAGAACAATGCTTTCAGAGTCGAACAAGTCTGCAGGGCGATTAAAGAACTTAGTAGGGCAGCGAGTAACACAAGCTAAGTCTGTTTTTCGATACTGCAAGGAAATTAAATGGTGAAAATAGTTTCTAATTGAAAATAAATAAATAAATATGGATATGTTCTTCGCAACAGTGATGTCATAGATCAAATTATTTCATTAGTGGTGTTTATTTATGTTTGAATGTGTCCAAGCGTAACACCCGTTACATTAGAATCCCTGATTTGTGAAGACTCATAAATATGCTAATTACCGCTATGGGCCGCTAAAATTAGTACAATACACACTGAGACTAGCAGAATTTTCCATTTTGTTCTATATTAAACCAGTATCTGTCAGGCGTACTTCGCGAATGTACCTTGTGAGAATTTTGTTTTGCCAAAATCCAAAATTGAAGTAGTGTTTTTTCTCCAAATTTCAGCATCAAAGTTCGACCACCCTGAAGTTCAGCGAACTCTTCTGCATCTTCTAATGGTAGTCATTTTGAGTCTTCATTAGTAATGGAAAAGGGATTGTTGACCCAGTCGGACTCGTCCAGACTGATGGAAGGAAAACAATGTTGCAATTTATTCTGCAGAACCGAAAGATGTTCTAAATTCAAACTGTAATAAATTATTGAATGAGTATCAGATGTGGAAGGAAACATTTTAATATCATTCTTTTCAACTTTTAACTCCCAAATTTTGCTTTTTCTTAAGAACCTATTCAGCTTATCACTTGAAGTAATGATACTTTTTTCCTCATTCCCTTGCATACTACCATTAAACCCCAGTAGCACACGAACGTTGAAAAACGAGGGATTCAACGTTAGTCCTGTCAAGTAATTTTAATATTGTATATATGCCTAAATGTCCGTTCATTCAACGGGGTTTTCGACGTTTAGAATCAATATAGTCTTCAGCGGCAAGGAGACGATGAGCACTTACTCTCTCTCTCTATTTTTTTTTTTGTAACGTTGTATTTGCCCCAATGGCTTCAAACCATGTTTTGCATTTGACCAAAAGAGCATTAAGTTTCTCAATTTTCCACAAGTCTGCAGTGGGATCCGAAGCTGGAAATTTCCGTACTCGTCGTTAGTAGTTCGTGACGCTAGCTGCTCATCCACGAAGCCATCTAGCGACTAACTACTATTTTACCTATTTTACTATTTCTTTTATGCTATGAAAACTTTCTCTGAAGTAAAATTCATGTATATAGGCTAGGTGACCATATTTTTTCCAGTGATTCCAGGGAGAATCGGGATAGTTCCACTTCTTCTTTGTTGCAATTGTAAATTTGGCAACCTCCCCCCTACATGAAAAATTACTTCATTCTTAATGCTTTTTATTTATACTTCTTGAATTTGGAGTTTAGAAATGAGCGTGTATGTCAATCAGAAAATTCTTATGATTTTTGAAAAGTGAAATAACAAACAGAGTGCAGTGCAAGGATTTAGAGAAAAGCAGAGAATACAAAATTAGGACCTCTGAAATAAGTGTGTGTGGTAGCCCTTGATAGAAATGTTTTCTAATGTTTCTTTCTAATAAAAGCAATAAATTTTTTTCGTAACAAATTTTACTTCAAACCGGGGATTAATGTCTTAGTCCGGGGAAACTGACCGGAAACCGGGGGTGAATGGTCACTCTCCTATACGTTGGAATTTCACACTATATAGGATTGCTGATTGTGTCTTGTGTTAGTTCGCTGATTTTTCTCTCCCCTCCTGGCCCATCAGATATTTGATAACATTGCTAATAGATGACATTAGTTTCAGGGCTAGGGTAACGTTGTGAGTCTTCGTAACATAAAAGGAATAGTAAAATATTACTGAGTATGAGGGTTCCTGATGGTCGAGCGGTTAGAGCGTCGAACTACCAACGACGAATACAGAAAGCCCCAGCTTCGAATCCCACTGCAAACCGGTAGAGAATTTACAAACAAAATCAATATATTAACGTGAAAGAAATGGATGGAAAAAGCAACTGTGGTGAGTAATTCTCCGTCATGAAGTTCAATGCTCTCTTTTGGTCAAATGAAAAAGGTGCTGTTGAGCCGTTGAATAGTTGGGCGAATACAACGTTACGAAAACGTTTCCAAAATACTCCACTTCTTGACGTTGAAAACTATGTTGATTCTAAACGTTGGACAGGCGGGTATTTTGGTACATATACAAAGTTTAAATTACGTAGCGGAACTAACGCTGAATCCACAGTTTCTCAACGTTTGTGTGCTACTGGGGAAGAGCATTGAGATGTTCAAAGATTTTCCGAGCTTGAGGTTCGAATTTCAGGTTTTATATTATGAGACGTTCAACAATAACTAAATTGCTATAAATACATTCGCCATTACCAACCTTTTATAATACTAAATTTGAATTTGAATAAATTTGTGGCCTTTAGGTATCTCAGGTCATTTTACAAACTAAAGATATAGTATAAGATCAAAGTGGACTGTACACCAGGGATCGGTAAACCGTCGATCGCGAGCTACTGGTAGCTCGCGGGGATATTTTCGGTAGCTGGCCAGCTAGTCGAGTTTATCAAACAACGTTCATTCTATCTTTGGTAACTCAACACACACTTCTATATTTGGAGAGTAGCTAATAATAATAATAATAATAATAATATGAATTTTATGGGCGGTAACAGCGCTATGGCTTACGCCCGTCCCGCTGGAGAGTAGCTCTTTGCTCGTAAAGTTAGCCAACCTCTGCTGTACGCAAAAGCCATAGTTTTATCTACCTATATATATATAATACTTTTTATTTATTTTTTAAAGCGAGTCAGCTCATAATCATGCGTGTGACGTGCTCCGCGCGTGTAATGGCGGGTTAAAGAAACGAAATTTTGGAAAAACGGTAAAATGCCACTGTGAAGGAATTCTCACGGAATAAAGAACTGAGGTGTGTAGAACAAAGCAAATTCTCGGACATTAAACTTTCCAGTCCGGACCCCGAACAAATCTCTCGATTCCCGGACTGTCCGGGTCAATCCCGGACGGGTTGTTACCTTAGTTTCTATGAATTTATTATACATTGCAACCATTTAATTCTGTCATATCAAAGTTAAAGGAAGTAATGTTTAAGGCCAAACGTGGAATGTAAAATTGATCTGAGGAAGAGTGCCCGCAGCATGGTAGCTTTCATGCAAAATTCAGAGTCTCAGTTCATAATTACTAACAACAGAATTTAACATTGCTTATTGATATGGTAGTGCATGAATTAAACTTCTTTAGCACCCTCTTTTTTTCCTTACGTTAAAAATTTGGTTACTACTACCATATTATCTTCCCTGGACGATTTGAGAAATTGCTAATTCTTTATTGTAGTGAATCATGTTTACGACAGTATTTCCTTAGAAAATCTAGACAGCGTTAAGTAAATTGACAAAATATACCCCTGTAGAGGAACAGCTAACTAAACCATTCTACTAACTTCAGCAATTTACAAATAGTGAGGCTGTTGTTGGTTATTATTGTTTGCACCTACATTCGTTGATTCTTGCAAGTTTTGTAATAAGATATGAAATGGAGTTGGGGTTTAGTTATTTCAATACATAAAATGCTAATTAAAAGTAACACCTATCCTGCATGCATGAAATGCAACCAAATTTACTCTCCGTTTGGTATGCATTGTTTTACCGTATCTGCCTGCCTAAAATATAGTAATAGAACAAAGCGTTATAAACGGAAATCACCTCTACAGCATAAATGTAGTCACCTCGTTCCAAAAATTATAAGCCTTATACAGTTGCAACACGCATCAAAAACAAGTTTGTAACAAGTGTATAAAATGTTTAATGCATTATTCACTCTTAAAAAGCAAGTGAAGCCACACACAAAACGGAAGATTCGAAAACTCCAACATGTGAAATAAACCACCAGGAAGAGCCCGTAGTGAAGACATAGGCAAAGTTCAGTATAAACCAGCTCGCAACGGCGTCCTTGGTTCGTTGGCGCGGCCGTAGACGGGCACAGAGCTATAGATGGCACTGAGAGTCATTCAGCCAGAGTGCTTAACATAGGTGGTGAGGTCGAGTCTCATTCAGAAGGAATAAAATCCACTTGAACTATTAAATAATTTATTTACATTGTGATGTTTCGGATTTGAACGATGGTTCTCTTGTCAAAATGTATAAAATCTTGAATTTCATGTTCTGATTGGTATTAGATTGTAAGATAAGTCTGTTCGGTTTTTTTTTTTTTTCGTTTTTTCATGTATTTTAATATGTACTTCCCATAAAACATGTTAACGAATCAGTCAATAATATTCAGAGCCATCCTATTTGATCCTTCATTGCTCAAGACTTCTTGCCAACGTTACACTAGCTTGTCACTGCCTCGACGGTCCAGAACGACGACCGACGACAGGGAAAGGTGGTAATCTGACGGCGTTAAATCAGGAGAATACGGTGGATGTGGTAGAGCTTCCGAATCGAGCTCCTGTACAGCAATTCTGGTAGGATTGGCGATGTGGAGGAGAACGTTATTGCAAAAGCACAAAAATGTCCCTGATCGGGTCGTTTCAGTTGCCATTGCCTCGCTGAACTGGTGCATTTACTGAAAATATAGTTTTGCATTGACTGTTGTTTTTTAGACAGTTCGTAGTGAATTACACCTTCTCAAACCTTCCAAATGCAGATCACTGCTTGCGTGGATGCAGTTCTGCCCTGGCCCGAGGTACTGTTTGCTTGTCGTGACTCATCCGTTCTTTCTTCTGCTTCATACTGACCAAAACGCAACGTTTCTTTCTTCTGCTTCATATTGACCAAAAGGTACAACGAAGCAATTAATCCTGATCGTACTAGAATCTCTGGTTAATCCAGAAGCTTCAAAAGCGTCTCCAATTATTAAGAGAAAGTTAGAGCAAAGGAAACTGACCAACGTTAAGAACTATCTAAGGATAACCAGCTACGACGAACTGTCGAAAATTACTTCTGCTGCTTTTGGAATGAGTCACCTGGTAAGCAGTAACTGGGATGGATGGAGAGCTTTTATTAGTTAATGATCATTGTAACATGTCTTATAAAATGTTCACGCATTTTGTTCCGTTGTTTGATGTTAAAACCAGCTCAAATGGGAATGATTGTAGGTTGCACGCGTCCAGACGTGTTCAAGGAGTGTGTGTTGGCAACTGAAATGCGAACACAAAGAGTGCGAAGTTACATCACTTATATCATTGACTATTATTGGTTCTTTCCATGATTATTTTTATCCTCATAAGTTGCTTTTTAAATTATGTTACACTGTTTCAGAACAGGACGGATGCATCCTATTGGCAATACACTACGATTTAATCACACTATCACATCGTAGTATTCTGCTACTATTTGCATCCATCTATTTGATTGTAACTACGAGTAGTTGTTGGAAAAGTTCATCTCGGACTGCTTTGTATTTCTCATATCCCCTCACCTCACTTCCCACTCGAAAGTGTTCGACTGGCTACACGAAAACGTAGACGGGCAAAAAACACCCATAGTTTTTTACGTTGTTCAGCGAGGAATTTCTGGTCTATCGAAGATTAGCAATCATGCTTACCTTCACGTCACGTGCTTACTAATTTGATTACATTGCTATTTATTTGTGGGATATTCTATAATAACAGTAGTGGGAGATCTGAATGTTACTTTGAAAACAACTTCATAAACACTGCACTTGCAAGAAAAAATATTGTACCTCCATATTATTATAAGCAAATGATACGTAGTAGTCTGGCCAGTAGACAAGCTACTGCTCAACACATCCATTGTAAAATAGTACTCCGCAACGACCAGGGTCTTCAAGATTCAAACGATTAACCCGTAACTATATTATTCCAGCATTTTTTTAAACGTCTATAAAGGAACTTTGACTTTGTAGCAAGATATTATTCACAATTTTTAACCTATCATCTTGTATGAAAAAAACCAACAAAAAAAAAACAACAACTTTCCAATGATAATATACTAAAAATCCCTTGGGTAAACCGAGCGACAGATGGAGAAACCGGTACGAAAGTATTAGTTTTTCAGTAATAATAATAAAACGTAAACGTCTACAATTAATAAAATATCATGCTCATGAAGTTATAATATTCTAAAATTGAATACGAAATCAACAATCCTCAAAACTTAATAAATTATGAAACACTTGAAGAAGCTTAATTGATTCCATATTGTCTCTCTCTCTCTCTCAAACTTTCCTTTCTGTCAACATAGGCGAATGATTGCTACTTACTCACATTTGTGTGTAGTTTTTGTTTCTGCATAACTGAAAGTAAGCTAAAATAATATAAATTAACCTACTTACTTGGCGCACACTCAATCAACTTACTTTCCTGAAAGATGTTGGCGTCTTATGTGAGTAGTACTGTGCTAGAGAACAGAAATCCGAAACATCACCTGCTTCAAGAGCACAAGGCATGGAAGATAATGTATCTACAATACTTTGTTTACTTTCATCCTTCATCTTAAGAATTTGTTCTCTAAAAAAGAGAAATGCAAAAGAATAATTAAATTTTAGCGCATCGGAGACTGGACTTCAATAATAAAATGTACTTACTTGGTTATGACGGTCGCCAGGGTTAGGTCACTAAATTAATTTATCCAGATCTTCTGGGCTTCCGTCAATACAAAATTATATTGTACATTTATATACAAAGGGAAGAAAATTTCGGGTGTCCCCGAAATAATAGCAGAAACTACATCAAAATAGAAAAAAAGTATCTTTGAAAAAAATCAAAATTATGCAGTTTCGGAGATACAGGCGCTCAAAATCACGGCAATATCGTCTCAACTAACGTCATATCTCGATACATAATGACGTAAGCGGTGTCAACTAAGTAAATCACACTCAAAGTAGTAGCAATACATCTATTCAAGCAATGTTTTTGACTGAGTAAATGCAGCACAGACAGGTTGCGCAATGTAAGAATTTTATTATGAAGGAATTAAATGGTTTAATAGGGCAAGCATAGAAATCCCCTCTAAGCTGTATTCACAAATCATGAACATAACTTAAATAGAAGTATTTTAGTATTACTTTGAGCAAGGGCGCCGACTTCTGTGTAACTTTGGGGAGGGGGGGGGGGGGCGCATTCAGATATATATATTTTTTTTTTCAGATAAAAGTCCAAGAAGGCACATATGATACAAATCAAATTTAGATTTTGCAATATATTGTCATAAAAAACACATTAGTATACATATAGTCATTATGAAGGCTTACCCAGGTCCAGCTATTACAGAATTTAACTATGTTTGTATAACGTTAAAAAAATCACTAAAGCATATTATGTTCTAACTAATGAGAACAAAGTTTCTGCTCTTACTAGAAAATAAACTTAGGAAATAACAGAAACTGATGTTAGTCTATGTAGTGGAGTTATTCAGCTTTTCCAAATGTGGTTCTCTTTCTGTCCGGCTCACCCTTTCGCCGCGCTACTGCTTTATTGGACAAATATTGTTTTTCTTCTTTTAATTCTCGGTTCTCTATCTCGACAGGCATGGTTCAAGAAGCTTTTCTCTCACCTACAGTGAGAAAATAATAAAAAAAAAATATTTGGACAAGTTGAACAAAGAGGAAAAACAGACTTATCACACGCAAACGTGGCCGATTTCGAAATCTCTTGCCCTTTTATGATAACTTGGATACGTTAGATAGAATGCCATAGAAATACCTACTACTCGATACACCTGTAAAATAACAGGCAACGAAAGAGTGACAACTACGTAAATTCATTACAAAAATGTATTTGGACAACCCCGTACTACTCTCGAAAGAAGCAATCCACGCCGTGTCCGGCATAAAGAAGCAGCATGGGGAACAAAGTGAGTTGAACAACATTGGAACTACTGGCTTACTTTAATTTCAAATTACGTGCGGAAGCTAAAAGGTACTGAGACATAGCCAAGTTTGTTCGAAAGCCATGCTCTACCTCATAAAGAAACATAATAATAATTGTGGAATAGAATCCATTCTGGCCAACCAAGGAAACTAACTGTCCGGAATGAAACCTACATTCTTCATTCTGTTAACAAAACTCGAAGATTTAGTGCTAAAGATTTGGCTATTTCACTTGCGTAGGATATGCAAGTTAATGTTACAGATGTGTAGATGTGAACAAAAGCAAACTGGGATTCAGAAGATGTGTAGCCAGAAACAAAACATACATATCAGAAGAAAGCAGAAAGAAGCAGCTCTAATTTTCCAAGAAATATCAATATGAGTGCCTGGAATTTTGGTGAAAAGTTTTTTTTTTTTTTTTTTTCTAAGATGAGACGAACTTAAACTTTTATTGTAGTGATGGATATTAGGACGTGTGGCGAAAGAAGAATGAAGCCTTCAGAAAGAAGAAGATTGCTTCAGTTGGTAAAAATGCTGGAGGGTCTGTTATGATTTGGGGTTGTGTAATTACTAATGGAGTGGCCAGTATTCATACGCTGGATACACATCTTCAAAATCCCAATTTTTTTTTCAATGAAGTTTGGATTGTTTGTGCTGTAACATTAATTTGTATATCCTAGGCGAGTGAAGTAGCCAAATCTTTAGCACTAATTCTTTGAGTTCTATTCACAGAAGGAAGAATGTAGGTTTCATTCCGCGCAGTTAGTTTTCTTGGTTGGCCAGAATGGATTCTATTCCGCAATAATTGCTCTGTTTTATGTTTCTTTATAATGTATCCAACTTTAAAGCATAGCTTGCAAACAAGATTGGCTTTCCTGACGCTGTGTGGATTGCTTTAATACACTACGTAGACTGCTCTTGTACACAAAACGATACCTAGAACATTTATTTCGAGAGTAGTATTGGGTTGTGCAAATACTTTTTTTTTTGCGATGAATTTACGTAGTCTTCACTCTCTCGTTACCTGTTAGCTTACAGGTGTATCGAGGGGTAGTTAGTTCTATAGTATTCTATCTAAGACATCCAATTTGTCATAAAAGAGCAAGAGATTTCGAAATGGTCCGTGTTTTACGTGTTTACAGTCTGTTTTTCCTCTTTGTTGAACTTGTGCAAATATTTTTCTTACCCGCTGTGTATAGTTTCCCTATTTATATGTTGTATTAGAAACTCGAAATTACGGTATTAACGGTAAACAATAATTGCATCCAAACAGCAGTTTGACGGATATATTTACTAGTGCAAGTCTACTCCTACTTTTGTGTGAGTTCTTCTTGTCGCTAACTTTTCTTGTATATTTTTTCTTTTTCTTAAATTATGTTTGTATATGACAAAATCACGATGAATGATCCTTAACCCTCGGAACGCCAAGATAATTTCATCTCACGGAATGCCAAGATGAGTCATTTTCGACCCATGTATATTTCTCGTATCAAATAAAGTACTTGTTCAAAATCAAGGTATTTTAGAGTATGGGTGTATTCATTGTATTGTATTTTATTTTTTCAAGTAGATGTTACAAAATAATGAAAAATACGGAAAAATAATACATCATATTAACCTTGTAACCATTTTCATGGCTGCACAAAAATGAAGGTACCATGAGTCTCTTACTTATTTACACATATAAAGTACTACATATAAAATTACCAGAATCAAACTACCTTACTCTCTTACTCTCACATGTAAAGCACACCGTATCTGTTGTATTCTGATTCTTGCATATGAAGCTATTACATTGCTCACAGTATGCGGAGTACTTGTCTTTACTACTATACAAGCAGCATCGTCCACGTTTCTTTGATCCTTGATTGAGAAATTATAAAGTGTAGGTCGTTCGGAAAGAGACGTGTGATCATTAGAACCAACAACAACTTGTTATTTTAATATAAAATGACATTTAAAAATAATTACACAAAACGCCAAGATTGGGCCAAATTGACTCATGTTTGATTTTCTTAAATTATTACACAATAAATACATGGATTTAACGTCATTTTCTACCATTTGTTTTTGGACATGTACGTGAAAAATACACAGAATTTCACTTTTCCATTTAATGACTAATGGACAAAAATAATATTTTGACTGTATGGTTCATTTATGACCCGATCTTGGCGTTCCGAGCGTTAAACGACAGAAAATAAGTTTTCATTTTTTCTTTCATTCTTTTTCTTTTCTTACTAAATGGTCTTTATCGATGTTATGCACGAAACTCCAGAAACAACACAAGCAATGCACAAATTAACTCCTTTAGCCAGGAGAAGTTTATTATTCGTGATGTAATTTATATAAGTACTGTAGCACATCAGTTTCAGGGTGGAATTTATAAATGAAATAGATTTGCTAAAGGGAGATAAACTTATTAGAAAGGGAAAACGAATGACCATGTACTGTAGAAATAGGAGAAAATGGGTCCACTTTAACTTTGGGGAGGCCAGGACCCCCAAAGCCCCCCCAGGATCGGCGCCCTTGACTTTGAGTGTAATTTACCAAGTCGACCCTGCTTATGCCATTACTTGTTGAGATGACGCCATTTGTGGCCACACCGCCGTACTTTGAGCACTTGTAGCTCCGAAACTAATCAGGTACGTGATAAAATTCTGCGCGAGACTTCATCGCCCGATTGCAAAGATGTAGGCTAAACCATTGGTACAAGGCTAAACTGCTGCATCTGAAATTGATGTTTAAGCCTAAGCCTAAGGCAGAGGGAGTGCCGCATAGACAGGTTTCGCACCATACGAAATTCACTATCAAGGAATTAAATAGTTTAAAAGAGGAAGCATAGAATTTCCCTTTAAGCTACATTCGCCAATCATAAACATATCACAAATAAGTGTATTGTGTACTACCTCAATTGTGATTTCTAAAACCGATAGCACATATATCTGCCAAGATATGTCGTCATTTGTGACGATGACGCCTTAACTTTGAGCTCCTGTAGCTCCAAAACTACGTATGTTCCGAAATTTCTTCCAAGGAACTTTACTTCTTGATTTGATGTAAGTGATTACCTCCCAAAGTTTGAGCCATTGTATCAGGAACACACTGTATAATGAAGTTTAAAAATATTACATATACAGGGTGGTTGTGAATCTCCGCAGCTTGGCTTTAATTCGGCTCCTATAGCACACAGATTTGAAACAAAAATATACATACCAACTTTTAGTTAATTGTATTCAGCTATTTTTTTTTATTTAATTAATTTACATTTATCATTTGGTTGCTAACGTGAAGAAAATAAATCTGTTAATTAAAGCATGTAATATACTAGAGTAAGAAGCTAATTTAATAATACAGGGTGGTTATGAGTCTCAGTACCAGGGCTTTAATTCGGTTAATATTGAACATGAGCTTTGAAACAATAAATATGCATCCGAAATGCACATGCAGAATCATATGGTGATGTTGCTTAGAGAAAGGCATTAGCGTCCAGGGATTACCTCTGCGGGGGAGGGAGGGAAGATTTCAAAATTTTAAATGGCAACAGGGTTGAATTTGCTGCTTTCGATTGCTCATACCGTTTGGCTGCTACCAAAGTGATTAGTAGGTCAACAATAATATGGTGTAAAGCGTTTCGTGGATTTTTCGGATGCTGCAACTCAAAGAGAATAGTAAACAAAGGTTAGAAACAAAAGTGAATTACGGAATTGGATTTGCGGAATCAAATGGTGAAATTTTCGAAAACACGGGTGTCCTGGGAATAATGCTAGGGGGTGGGAACTTCGAAATTTTAAATAGAAACAAAGGTTTATTTTATTTTCTTTGAAACAAGCATTAAGTTTGAACACATTTTATAGGAAACACGTTTTGACATATCGTATTCTTGGCAGTTACAAGAGGATTCCAGCTCAAATCACCCCATGCCTCCAGGACGACCTTCTCAGATTTGAATGATTTTCTTTCCGCAAGTAATATGGGTTAAGCTAGAAAGAAATGTAAAATATCACTTTTGTACTGCTTTCCATTCCAGATATATATTATATCAAAGTAAGGTAAAAAATTGTGATATTTCCTATTCGTGACTGTTGTTTTAAATTGCAGAGTTCCATAAACAAAAGTATAATTATAATTTCAGTTATTATTATTCAAATGACGTGAAATTTTGGTACGAATAACTCAGAAACATGTGCTTTCCTTCTACAGCTTCAGAAGATATATTCTGTGGCCAGGTTTTATTATGGGGTTTGTTAAACGTCTACATGAAAAATTAAAAAAAAAAGAGAAACTTGTATCGCTTATTGATGAAATATTAATTAGTTTAATGATGTTGGCAATGAAGGACAGTAATTAAATTGCACCCAATACACAAGAGTAAAGTAGAGGTGAAGTAAGAACAGTTTCTACACAGTTCCAATAGAGTAGGGTGGGGTAAAATGGGTAGTAAAAATTGGAAAAAGTGGCTAATCTTTGTTGTAAGTATTATTATAGTACAGAGTAAGTGTGTATTATAACATTCCAAGTGTTGTATCACCCGTTTCAAATGGTAGTGTCGCTGTTTACGTGGTGGCTCTGATATAGTCAACAGTGACTCAGTCGCTGGTTTGAGAGAGAGGACGAGTGTTGCCAACGCACAATATCGAAATCGAACTTAAAGCGTTAGGTTCCAACTGGCTCTATAGATTTAAGTACATTATATAACTTTGTTACACTCTTAAACTTAACAACATACTCCAAAAACAGTGAAAGATAATATACTGTATTTTTAGGAATTTATTCAATTATGGTTTTTAGGCGTAGGTTTGTTGATCTTGCTGTAATAACATCATATGAATGCAAAGTGGCATTGTAAATGATTTATTCTCACAAACACAGAGAAAGAGGAGAAAAAAAAAGCGAAAGAGAGAGAGTTCAAATGTGAATGTACTTGTACTGCTGTTGCAATATAATAAGTTGATTAAACGAGCACATAACGTACATCAACATACTCCAAACATCTTCTGGCTTACTGGTGCCTTTGTTACTCTGGAGTTCTTGCTGCGGAGGCAGTTCGTTCTAGATATAGGCCTAATATTTTTCCGAATAATGTATCTTTTTCACCGCATCTCAGTGTGGGGCAAGATGTCAGACAGAAGTCGTTTTCGAATATTTCTTTCTAAATTAAACAAAAGTTTTCGAAAAATACTCATTCTTCAAATCGGGGAGAAAAATAAACACGGATGAATCAGAGTTGAAACCGAGATACTTGGTGACCTGGCCTGACCCGAACATAAGTGACGCGGCGACAGAGTCTGAAACTTGACCGGAATGACTCGGTCTAGGTAATATAATCAACTGGAAATTTTGGCGTCGTATTTTCCGTGCTCTGGGGGTAACATCTCTGGTCCTGGTCACCTCTGAAAAAACAATCTTCAAACACAAGGAAATAATTAAACATTCTGCTTTGCCCTTCAGGTGGTCTGTTCCACGCTCCGCCTTTACCTCCCAAGAAACCCAAGGACACTCTGGTACCCAATTTGATAGGAAGCTGACTGCACCTCAGAGCGCCAGACAGGTAAATACTGCTAGAGAAATCTCCAGTGTTCTGAACTCGGACCGCTCGACCCATTATCAGACGCGCTACTGTCTGAACCACACCAATTTCTTAGAATAACAGCAGCACACAAAGTTTTATTATTAAAATTACTTTTTCGTATTGCAACAGTTCTGTTCAAAATGCGGCAGCACATTGTAGATCCCTAAGGTGCTTTAAAAACACTGGGGGAAGAGAGCGTTCCATTAAATTTCTGCGGGGGAGGTTCGACACCCGTTCCATCTCAGAAAGGAATGAAAAAATGTGTTTAAAATCATAGGAATGACCCTCTGCCCTGGTTGTCACTCCTCTTAAAGGCACACTATTTTAAATATATACAATTATATTCGTTCGAAAAACTTCTCAGTGATAGTCGTAACTTTCCTCTTGATCGTGTCTTTGAATTTCTCCAGTATATTTGCCACAACGATCCTGTATACATAAGTATTACGGTTCCGCAGCGAGAATAATTATCTCATATGATTTTAAGTGTCCTTGTGAGTAAAAAATTTGGTAAACTTTATTTTTATATGGGCGAGTCTAGTAACTTTGAACTTCGGCACGTCACGATTCGCCCTTTAGACATTAAAATCCACACCTATGCCAATGCCGGGACTCGAACCCGGGACATTCGAATAGTTGGCCTATTACCGTAGACCGCACGGCTACCTGGCCAGCTCCTCTGTGGGTGAGTGGTAACGCTCGGTGCCTTGGTTTCAAGGGGTCCTGAGTTCGGAGCCCACCTTAAACTGTAAGTCCCGTCCTCAGGACGTCATCTTCATCCGATGGAAGGCAATGACAAGCCATTATCGGTTCATATTGCCCAGGAACCTCCGAGTCAGGATCTGCATTCGGGTAACATAAATATAGCATAAACAAAATAATACCATAATTCGCCTCGTTCGGCTTCAGGATAGCAATGGAATAGTATGTTAGGATGAATGTCTGAGGATCTGAACCGCAGTCCTGATGATTACATTATATATCTGCAACTTAAACAATAAATACTAGCTGTCTGAAAAACGAAATGAGAAAAAATACATGAAAAGAGCGACGTTTTTTATTTAAAAAAAGAACGTTTTTTCACAACACTAATCGTCGCTCTTCAGTGCTGGTCCTAGCTTACATACTTGTTCTCTAATCTTTTTGATTAATTTTAAGGCCTTTAGGCAACTATGGCTCATGCCGTATGGATGATGGGATGAATTGGTGGAATGAAGAAAGTGGAAGGAAACGGGAGTACCCCGAGAAAACCCACGCACGCGGTGTTTGTCCACCACAAAGCCCACATGGCATGAGCAGGAATCGATCCGACGACCCTTATCACCGGAGGTGAGCGCTCTACCAACTGAGCCACTGTGGGCCCCACTTGTTCTCTACATTTCAGTTTGCAAAATTCAATAACAAAGGAATTGACAGGTACGCAGTATGCTCCGGTTTGACATTACATACATACATACATACATACATACATACATACATACATACATACATACATACATACATACATACATACATACATACATACATACATACATACATATATATATATATATATACATACATACATACATACATACATACATACATACATACATACATATATATATATACATACATACATACATACATACATACATACATATATATACATACATACATACATACATACATACATACATACATACA
>JAGDQP010007264.1:0-68204 GCA_022664845.1 Lepisma saccharinum
CACCCGTCCAAGCACTGACTAGACCCAGAGCTGCTTGACTTCGGTGATCTTACGGGAACCGGTAGACCAGCTCGGTTAGGGCGTTCCCATATATATGTGTCAAATTTCCTCAAGTATTTTTTCGATTTAATTAAATATCGTAAAATAAAGTATAGGTTAAAAATACATGTTTCAGTCTTCATAACAACGAACAACTGATACAAAATATAAAATTATATATAAGAAATACTTATTGATTTCATGAAGTTTCTCTGTATCCAATAGATAAAATATATTCAATTGTGTAGTCGGCAAGAGCATTATGCTTTACTCTTATCTGGAGAGCCTCCATAAAAAAAACGTTAAATGTTATTTTTTCATTTTTTTTTCTCAAATGATATATGAGGGCCTGAATTAAATCATATTCCAATTGGATCTTAGTATATTTTTCAGGACGAACCGAAATCTGTCCAGGGTCTTCGTATGTTAACATATTCTGTGGAAAATAGTCTATGTTAAAAATAGGTTACGTGCTGGGAATAGCATGTAATATTTATGCAAATGGATAGCCCTTGGAAAATATATACTGTCGAATTGAAAGATCTAAATACGAAAAAAGTATATTTGGGATGATATTCAATTCAAATCTTCATACAGAACACATTATTAGTCACTATTCAAGAAGCGGGAGATAATATTATATTATTGTAGTGTTAGCGTTTGTGATTATACACTGGGATATTTAAAAACATGTATTGCAATTCACAAAGAAATATAAATTGAAGAAGTATATAATATTAATGAAATATTAGTTTCCGCTTGTTAAAATGAAGTGGCAGTTCGGTTTTAGTCTATATCTAATATATAATTATTTAAAAATATATCATCACTACATTTTAACTTGTATAATATAATAAAAATGGGACATGAATGTTATCCGCTATTTAAACAGTATAATTTAAGTTTTGATTGTGTTTATTAGAAGATTTAAAAATACAAGATTAATTTTAATATTAAACCTAAAAAAATATTATTTTTCTACAATATATACTATTTATGATATCCATTGTAAATGGCGACCTACCTGGTGGATAGCCTCCACCTGCACAAAAGATGTATTTTTCATTTAGATTCATTTATAAGGAGCGTACAAAATATATTTCAAATTTCGTTAAATATATTTCGATTACATTAAATACTTTAAAATAAAGTCTAGGTTAAAAGTTGATGCTTCACTCATCTTAATTACGAACAACTTATATCAAATATCAAATAAAATATAAAGAATAATTATTGTTTGTATCACGTGTCTTTGAATAAAACAGATAAAATACATTTAATAGTGTAGTCGGGAAGATAATTATGTTTCACTCTTGTCTGGATATCCTTCATGAAAACTAACGTGAATTATTAATTTTATATTCCACATTTATTCTCAAATGAGATATAGAATATATTAGAAGTCGCTCTCCAGGAAGTGGGAGAGTATATTATATTATTGTACTGTTACTACGTTATAGTTTTACGCTGTGATATTTGAAATGATGTACTGCAATGCTTACGAAAACAAAGATTCTCGAAGTGAAAAATGCTAATACACCTCATTAAATTGAATTGCTTGCTAACATTAAGTAGCACTTATCTACACCAAGTATACAACTATTTTCGAATTGAACTTAACAATCTTTTAATTTATAATAAGAAATGAGGCATGTTATTTTCTACGCTATCGAAATGTATTTTAATTTAAGATAAATTATCTTTTTTGTTTTTTAAGTGATGCAAATCTACCAGATGGACTTTAATATTAAAAGTTAAATCGGCTATTTTGTTACAAAATATACTATTAACGATATTCACATTGAACAGCAATCTACCTGGTGGATAGCCGCCTCCTGCAAAAAGTAAAACCGTATTTTATTGGACTCGTGTTTAAGGAGCGTACAAAACATTTTCGAATCTCATTAAATATTATTTCGATTACATTACTGTACAATGGTATAGGTTAAGAATGGATGCTTTTCTCATTTTAACAACATACAACTGATATAAAATATTAAATGACATGCAATAAATAATTATTGGTTCTATTATGAACCTTTGTGTACAATAGAAAAAAATACGTTTACTATTGCTGTCGGTAGGGGCATTACGATTTACTCTCATCTCGGGAGCCTTTATAACACAAACCTTATATTTTTTTTTGTTTCAAATTTATTCTCAAATAAGGTATAGAGTATAGTAGCAATCATTCTTCAAGAAATGAGAGTGTAGATTATGTTATTGTACTATAAGTTCTTTATAATTATACAGATTCAAGAAGAAACAAATATAAGTTAAATGTTAAAACTTGCTTGCTAAAATGAAGTAGCATTTCTGTAATTTTCTATACCAGACATTTTATATTTTTAAAATGAAATTCACAACGTTCCAATATGTATAAATAATGAAAAACTTAGACATATATATACTAAGATTAAGATTAAGATTTAATTCTACAAGATTGACTTTAATATTAAATGTTATATAGAATTATTTTACTACAGAATATACTGTGTATAATATTTACTGTGAATGGTGACCTACCTGGTGGATAGCCGCCCCCTGAAAAAAATAAACTTTTTAGTTTGATTCATGTTTATGGAAAGTATAAAAATTGAGTTTAAATACCGTAAAACAAACAATAGATTAAGAATTGATGCTTCTCTCATTTTAATAACGAACTGATATAAAATATGAAATGACATGTACGAAATAATGATGTATTATATTAAGTTTCTTTGTATCAATTATATAAAATACATGTAATTGTGTAGTTGTTAATAGCATTGTGTTTGCTCTCATCTGGAGAGGCTGCATAAAATAAAACGCTAAATGTCATTTTTATTTCAAATTTATAATCGAAAGACATATAGAATATTGTAGCTGTTGCTCTTGACGATGTGATACACTCATTACCTCATTCTACTGTTAATAATTTATATTTATGCCCTATGAAATTTAAGAATATGTATTGCAATGACTAAAGAAACATTGGTCCAAGAAGTGAGAACTACTAATGAATATTGAATATTTAATATGAAGCAGCAGTTCTGTAAGGTTTAGTACTAAAAATGTCGGTTTTTGAGCTTAATTTCACAATATTTCAATATGTATAAATAATAAAATTGATAAATTTAATTTTATATGCTATCAAAACGAAGTTTCAGATAAATTAGGTTTGTGTATTTTTAAAAGAAATAAATCTACAAGATAAAAGCTTGTATCGTAGATCCTAGATTATATTATATCTTAGATCTTGTATAATATTAATCATTAGTATTAATTGTCAAATATAATTGATACAATATACTTTTATAATGTTCGCTATGAATGGCAAACTACCTGGTGGATAGGCCCCACCTGCACAAAAATAAAAAAAAAAGTTTTTTAGTTAGGTTCATATTAAGGAGGATAGAAATATAATATTTGAAATTTCGTTAATACTATTTCAATTATATTAAATGTAGTAAACTAAGGTATATGTAAAAATAGATGCTCCACCCGTTGTTATTACAACTGATATAAAATATCAAATGTCATGTAAAATAATTATTTGTTTTATTAAGTTGTAACAGTCCCGCTGTCCTATGTTCGGAACCCAGCAATAGTAAGGATGAGTCTCAGTAACTTCTGGAACTCGGAACTGCTACCAAAAAGTGAAGAATCTAAGTGGGACAACAAGCATCTCGGCCACGGAGTCCAGGCAGGGCCGAACTAGTATGAGCCAATAGTGTTGGTACTGTTTGCAATTCCAACAATGGTGTCGCTGACGGAGAATCGGGACAGATCAATCAAAGATAAACTCCTCCCAGTGAGGAGACGCGTCCTCTTTGCGGGTATGCCTTCTCGCCCAGAAGGGATACACACAATGACCTCTCTGTGAACTGATTAAATTACAGCCGAAAGGATTCCGGCAGGAGTAGACATTTCCAGCCTGATGACTCCTCTTAGCTGAAGACAATAAATATCCATAGACTCTCGACCATGTAAAGGAGAAAGCATCAATTGCAAAAGGACTAACAACTTAATGTTTGAACACTATTTATTTGTTCTTGGGTTCAGTTAAATCTAAATCACCGACCACGCTTGGTTTGGTTATAAAATCATATCAGTAAACCTTTAGCACAGGTCGATTTCTTATATAAAGTAAGATGATCAATGATTAATTAATATATGTTTTTAAAATATATGTCTGTCGTCTTTTCTTATCTGTCGTCTTATTTCCACTAGAAGATTATTTAAAAGGGTTCAAACAATCGCATAGACGAATTTGTGTAGCCGCGTGCCACCTGTATTACTTTGCCGCAAGTACGGGCGCTACTCTAGAAAGCCTTGTAAAGCTGGTTATTTCACATGGCTTCCGAAAGTGCTCTCGATCTCCTTACGGTTTATCACCATACAGACCATGAATGGAATCCATCACATCAACTAACAAACTTCCTGCGTAGGTGACCTCGTTTCTACTTCTCATGACATGATCTCGGCGTCTGCAATCCGTCTACTGAAACGTCACACTTGTTAGTGTAGCGGGTGGTTGAATCTTAACTAGATTCTGCCAACAAAGGAAAGACTAGGGCCTAGGACTTAAGATAAAAATCAGATCCGACGTCAGTCAGCTACAGAGAGTTTGTAGATAACACTCCATCTGAGCCAAACGCTTCTAAACTGTTCACTTCTTCAGGACCTGGAGCAATATGTGGCACGTACAACTGGTTAATCATCGGCGAGGAAAAGTCCACTCTTACTGAGTTTAATAGGTACGAACGGGTAAGTTCATACGTGTCGCGCGAAATTATATGGTAGTGGAAAGAGCCTTGTGGCAACTTTTTTTATTTTCGTGATGCGCCTTAGCAGGATGACTCCTATCATAGGCTACTCGTTCCGACTCACTTCCGTACCTACACTACATCGAAGGGACTTCTTCGGTAGACACAAGAGGACATTCGACGGTGATACTTGGTTCGTCTCTTCGAGAGAGGAACATCAGTGTTCTTACAGGGACTCAAGATTCAACCCATTTTTCAGGTTCTCTCTTCCTGACTCGATCAGTGTATGTGCTAGGCAGCAACGACTTGCAAAGTCATCACGTCTTTCTCATCATCTTTCGTGCAGATGGTTGCCCTTAGGAGATCCGAGTCTCGAGCTACTGACTTATTAATTTATCCCATTATCGCAGATTCCGACATACTCTGTCATGTATACACAAACATTATTGTTGTCATATCTCATCCTCCTCTACTTTCCATTTTTTTCTCTTTTCACCTTAACATTCAGTATTTTGCTACAGGCATATCTTTCTTCTTTAATCATTTTTGGGGGTTTCTTATACCCAACCAGCAGTTTGCAGCTCTTTTCCTCGAAGACCATCGGTGATTTGCTGGCGCGCCTATGACGTTGAAGGTATCAAAATCCATTTTACTCTGCAGGCCGTACTTACCTAATATCATAGCATGCTTTATTCCCTTCACGTTGAAGAATCGGTGATAAATCGTGAAATGATATTAGGTAAAATAAAATAAATTAACTTCTGTATTGACTCATATTTTCCTTTTTTCGGAGAAATCCGCCAAGCTCTCATCTCTACGTTTCTTGATCTGAAATCATTACACTACCTGACTGACTTAGTTCGTCAACCCTTCGAAGCATAGGGCCACCTCTGCCCCGGAATCTTAACTGTTGTATCTAGAATCTTAACTAACATGACACTAGTCTTTTCTTCTTTCCCCATAATGGTGTCACAAAACCCTTCCTTATAGCTGTTTTCCTCACATTTATTTGTTCAGTGCATTCTATCCAGACGATCATATTATTTCCACTATATAAGTTTCATCTATATTACATCTATTTACATCTGATGAGAAATTTTTAAATTTCTTGTCTTATGTGGCTCCTATCTTCCACTTAACGTCCTCCTGTGGCGTTAGATCCGGCGATCATCTCCGTTTTTTTTATCCTCTTGTTTTCGGGAACGTTCAACACGCTCCCACCGCTACTACTCCTGCTTGGGTCCACGCCTTTGGTCTTCCTTCATTTTTCCCTGATACCAGTTAGGTTACTTTCTATTCCTTTTATAAGACCACTTCTCATCTGGACCTCGGTATACTTTGTTTACGCATATACTTTCTTTGGAAGCCATCCTGCACTTCAGTAATTTTTTGTCTCCCCCTTCTAGAGCACTTAGAGTTTCCACCTCTTGCACTGGTACGGATTGAGTAGGTTCCTTTCTGTTGGATTCTAAACCAATCTTCTTGGAAGGATATGTTGTTCTTTCAGGGTAATAAGTCAGTATAGTTTCCCAACGTCTCGAGTATTGTTTCCAAAGTGAGGTTAGATAACACGGCGAAAACCTTTCTTACTCCCACCGACAATAACGATAATACATTGTTTGCTAATTAGTGTTTCAGAGCTTATTTTTTATCATATTTTTTATTCCATTACACCCGTGCCTTACAAAACTTTCAAAACTTGAATCATATTTAGAACTGTATGAAGTAGACCTGAACCAGGTTAATCTAGCACACGTTCTGTCTTCTGAGTAGTAATATTTTAGAAATAACTTGCAAAGTCCTTCATAGATTTCAGATTTGTTTCTGATAAATTTAAACTATGAATGAACAGAACCTTTCAGTACAAATTGTAGAATTCTCAACCATTGTGCTCGGGTTGTTTCACTACCAAACTGCTGCGCAAAGGATTTGGTAGTAATAAGCTTTCGTCTAGCTCCATATGTTGTGAAGCTTCATATGTTGTTGATCACAGCTCTAATAGTCGAACACGTTTCGTAGCATCGACCTTCTCGAACCTAGATACGAACAGAAGTGTCTATGTCATCCAGCCCAGGGGAAGACAGCTTCCACTCAGGGACCTCACTGCAAACATATCGAATCACACATAAAATGATTCTGGCAGAAGCAGACCTTTCCAGACTAAAAAGACATGGCCTGAGCCACAGTTGCCTAAAGGCCTTAAAATAAAAAAAAAAAATCACTAAAAAGACATATCAGTTATTCGTTTCTCTGCAGAAGATCATCAATTGCAAAAGGACTAACAACTTCATGTTACAGTACTATTTATTCGTGCTTCGGATCAGTTTAATCTAAATCACCGATCTACCCTGTACCCTTATACAATCATATTGGTAAACCTTTAGCACGTGTCGATTTCTTATTTCACCTAACATGGTATATGAGTATATGTTCTTAAAACTTATTCCGTACCTCCTCCTCTCTTATCTGTATAAATCTTGCACTAAAAGATTACTTTAAAGTGTACAAACAGTCAAAGACACGAATTACCAAAGATCGTTTAGTCATTATCACTATTACTTCGTCACAATTATGTTGGGTACATAGAAAGTACTGCACAGCAAAGTAACTTTTTATGCAATAGTTAAGTACATTTAATCGTGAATCTTCCTAAACCAAACGTTAAATATTCATTTTTATTGCATTGCCGAACAACATATTGATATAGTAGCAGTGGCGCTAGAAGAAGTTCGAACCTATATTACATTATTCTATTATTAGTGCTTTGTAATTAAACCCTAATACATTTAAGATATGCATTGTTCTTCTTCAAGAAACATAGATTTAAGAAGTGACAAATATAAATATATATTATATAGTGTTGCAAAAATTAAGTAGCTGTTCTATAATGTTATATACCAAACATATAGGTATTTTTGTATTGAAATTTACAATATTGCAACATGTATTTATACATGTAATTTAGACATTATACAAACAATTTAGATAGATAATTTTATCTACTATTAAAACGAAGTTTAAACTAAGATAAATCATGATTGTCTTTCTTACATTTAAATCTACCAAATAAAATAGTAAATTTTATTTTTTCGTTTTTATATACCAAAAATGTATATATTTTCAAATTGATCTTCAATGTATTTCAATGAAAATTTGCAACATGTAATTTTATCCGCTATCGGAACGAAGTACTTATTAAGTCTCATGTGTGTTTTTTCTAGATTTAAATTTAAAAATTTACGTTAATATTAAATATTACATATAATGATTTTGTTACACATTCTACCACTTACGATATTTACTATAAACGTCTAACATACCTGGCGGATACAGTTACTGCTTTATATGTCTGCCTTGTGATATTTTAAAACATGTATTGCAATGCTTAAAGAAACGTAGATTCAACAAGTGGCAAGTACTAATGAAATACTATATATTGCTTGTAAAGCGAAGTGGCAGTTCTGCAATGTTCTATATCAAAAATATAAGCGAAATTAGAAAAATTATGGTCGCAAAAGAAATTCATACTAAATTTTCTTATACATTTTTGTTTAATTTTCTAACAGTTGTAAGTAAATTTCAATTTAAAAAATATTTTTAAATCGGGAATTTTATTCGTTCATGAAACATAATGTAATGTATAATATATTAGCTTTCACAAAACTTTTCAAGCTACAAGTTTAAATTTAATATAAACTCTGGAATGAAAATAATGGTATCACAAATTTGTTTCATTTATTGCCTTCACTATAAACAATAGCGAACCTATGGTTATTACCTACCCCCGTCTCTAGAATAATTTCTCAACTTAACGGTCAGTATCATCTTTAATAAAACTACTTATATATTTAAATTGATGTAAATCTTTTTTTCAATTATAACAACTATATCAAAATGTATTCAAAAATCATCCGACTAAGAAAATAATATCTAATACAAATATATTTTTTTTTATTATCTATCAAATGCCTTTGCTTACAATACGCAAAGTAAAGTTAATTATATGGATGGTAATATCCCAGTGCGCTGCCACTGTCCGGAGGGCCTTCACAGAAATCAGACGACAATATTAGAGCCGAAATAGGAAATTAAATCTCTCTATACCTTAGAAAAACATAATGAGCTATATAAGATATTTATATAATTTCCCATTAAACGTAAAATAGGATGCATTGGTTAATTTAATATGTATAAGAAAATCGTCTTTAAAATTTAGCACGATACAGCAATATCCATTACCTATTTAGGTAAAGTTCACGTACTTGCGAAAATTATCAATAATATTTAAATTCATCGCGCGTTTATACACATTCTCTTCGCGAAAGTGCTTTAAGTTTTAGATATGTTTGTTTTAAAAATGTTCATTAGTTTCTCGTCCCGAAATAACAAGGGGATATTGGAAGCGAAAATAATAGTACCCTTTTATGAAACGTATAACGGCATTAAATAGCATTCTAATATTAAAATTAGAAATAATGATTTATTCTGCTCTATTCGAGTAAACTATATTGTATAAAGTTGTAAATGATCCTAACGTACCTACTAATTTGTAAGTTATTTTCTAAGTACATTGTTTGGATATATTTGGATAATCGAGAAAGATAAGTATTTTTTGTTCTATTCATATAAATTGCCCACTATTTAATTACAGGTATATAAAGTAAAATTAAACTAATATGTGCACGGGCATTTTGAAGAGCATGTTGCACAGAATATATACCTTATATCAAGTATAAAGTTTACAGTACCTCCGTAATAGTCGCCTGTAATAAGAATTAAACACAATATAAGTATTCCATCCATGATTTAGTCTATATTTTTCAATGCTATCCAGTATATAGTGTCAGTGGCATAACAAGAATTTAGAAACTATATTAAATTATTGTACATGTAGTGCTATTTCAAGACTTTCTTATAATTTAAACGATTTTAAATAATTTGTACTCTAATGTAAAATAATATATATTCCATTTGTGAATATACATATTAGGATGTCTTAGCTATATTCGTTTATTTAAACTAGTCCTAAATATTTGATATACTATTAGAATTATTTTCCAAATAAAGTTAAGAAACTTTGAATTATTATAAAATCTACAAAAACGTAATGTTTTATTCGTTATCAAAACTTGATATTGTACCATGTGTAATATGCTATTACTTTTTAAATGTTTACAGTCTACAAGATAGATATTTACCTAGGTTCTGAAAATAAAAATGGGTTTACAAAATGTGACATATATAAATGACAATATAAATATAAATGACAACGTACCTGGAGGATAGTAGCCACCTGTGAAAATTAAAGAGAAAGGAGATTTAAGGGTTTGTTTCATTTTAATATATTTCTAACTCACTTAATTTAATATCAAGTTTAGTACTGTTATTAGTTCTACTACGAACCTCCGTATAATTGGACAAAGTAAATTCAACTCTAAACTGTTTTTACAAACAAAAAACAGTATCAATTTTACAAGCCATTTTGTGAACAAATTGCATCAGATAGGTAGTGAAATTCAATAAAATATGAACTATGGAAAGTTTTTCCTTGTTTACAAATTTTATTTATTCACAATATTTTTTTCTTGCTAAATTAAAAAGATCAGAATAAACTACTGTTGTATTTTGTAAAAGCTTCATCGTGTAGTCCTTAAGAGTATTATAAAATCATAATAAAATACAACGATAATACGATAAACTTCATAATAAAAACGGAACGAAGATACGAAAGCTTTGTGTGTTTCGAATATCAATATATGTCATATATTCGTTCTAGGTTATTATAATTTTACCATAAAATGTATAAATAATAAAAAGTGCTAATCTTAATATTTAATAGAAAAAACAAGATTTGCCGCATAGGCTAGTAATTAATTACTTAAATTCCATCTGATTTCATTGTTTCTATTTATTGAAGAATCATTTATTATATGGATGCTATATACTTTATTTGTAAATGCTGAATTTCATCATTTATATATATATATATATATATATATATATATATATATATATATATAGAGAGAGAGAGAGAGAGAGAGAGAGAGAGAGAGAGACTAGAGAAATACTCTGGTCTGAATAAATTGTCTTTTATATTGAATATTTACATCTTTATGATTCTAGACACAGAAAAAACTTAAAAATAAATGTTATACAGTAAAATCCATGAAGAGTAGTTATATAAATTCAAAGGTCATATGCGGATGAATTAAAATGCAGGTGTTCTATGTGTGAAGTTCCTGAATTGCAATGACAATATTGTCGAAAATTAGTCAAAAAGTAATATAAAACTGCCCAGTTGGGTGTACCAGTTATGTAGTTTGGCCACAGAATTCCTTGAAATTTATTTCAGGGCACGGAGTGGCTTCAATCTCCTCTCCTGTAAAATTGTCCTTATAGGACAACTTCTCAGCAAAACTCCATATTTGAGAATATTGTCAAAAGTTAATAAAGACCCTGTGTGCTTTTAAATATTATACTAATGGAACAATACCGTACCAGCAATTATTTTCTACTTTCCATTAAAGTATATTCGAAATATTATATAATGTTGTGAATTTGATGAAGAAATTAACCTTATTATTAGATACCGAACTGTAGACATTAACTTTATAATATCAGGATGTAAGTGATAATAAAACATCCTGTGTTTATTTTGAAGTTTTCATCTAGCAATAGTTTTGTACTCCGCTTATAGAGTTGAGCGATACAAGAAATATATTCACTTATCAAGATGCTTTACAATATTAAAAAATAAATTGAAAACAGATGATGTTTAAATCCTTTGAAGGTGAAGTAGGAAAGAAAGAGTATCTTAAAGCTATTTGGATATTAGCAAACCTCGGTAGTATTCGTCTGTAGTTAAAAAACAAACGCATTGGTAATTTTCCATTAATGATTTAGTAAATAATAAGTGAGAGCTTTTATTTCATGATTTTACCTGTATTGTACAGGATGCCAGTATGTTGAATGCTAGCCATACACTGTAACAGATCCTATTTCTTAATTCTTAGAATTAGCTTTGAAACAATATTAACTGTTCGAAATAATATACATTATATGATACATATGTTATCATCAAGAAGACGAATAAGAGCTGGGAAACTGGAACAGGACCGTCAAACCGAGACTATCGCCACAAAAGACTTCTGCCACTAACTGGGAGGAGACCCCTTAATTTATCTTGCTAATTCTGAAGGGAACCGACCGGGGTAGACGCCTAATGTCTAATCCATACGTTCACGTCGTTCGGCCTGTTAGTACCCAAGTAACTGCTTGCCGACCGGACATGGATGGGCTGCTTACTAACTCGCATTAGCAGACAGCGTGGTGAGTCAAATATCAGCACCTTTCTTTACATATTATGATACAAGTAAGGAAACATCCTCGGAAGTCCTCATTGCCCGTAGAACGGAATGCAGCTGGCAACGGCAGCGGTCAGTCCTGCAGGAAATCAAAGGGATCAAAATGCCCGAGTTTGGACTGCCAGGATACCTACACAGCAACTCGAACGTACCTACATGTGGCGACTCTCAACTGTCAGCCATTTGCAGTAGTGGGCACATTAGAAAAATTGCAGAATGAAGTAACAAGGATTAAGTGGGGCATCATAGGGCTGTCAGAAGTGTGGAGGAAGAATTAAAAACAGTTGGAACTACCGTCGGCGCACACGTTCTAATTAAAGGAACATAAAATGGAAAACAGACAGGCGTTTGTTTTATAATTAATAAAGACCTGAAGTCACGGATGACAGAAATTGAAGGAATTTCAGATAGAATCGCACGGGTGGTTGTAAAGATAAACAACAGATACAATATGGAAATTATACAAGTGTTTGCTCCAACAACCTCACACTTGGAGGAGAAATTCGAAGACCTATACAAGAAGATACAGAAGAATTTGGATAGTAGCAAATTGCATTACATAATTGTAATGGGAAACTTCAATGCGAAAGTAGGAACCAAGTAGAGCAGTGACAGGAAAGTTGGAAAGTTTGGATTTGGGAAAAGCAACAAAAGAGAAGATAAGTTAGTGGAAGTCTCAGAAACCAAGAAACTATTCATTTTCAATACATTTTTCAAGAAACCACTCCAGAGGAAGTGGATATGGAAAGGTCAAATGGGACCAAAAACGAAATAGACTACGTTCTATCGAATAACTGGGAAATTCTGCAAGACGTGAGTGCTCTAAACAGCTGCAAAGTCTCGAGTGGTCATAGAATGGTGAGATGTAAGCTGAAATTAAATACTAGACTTGAGTTAAAGAAGCTTGTCAGAGGATAACCGCCACTTTTAGATCTGAAAAATCTAGGAAAAAGGAGACACATATTCGAAATAGAACTAAGCAACAGATTCAGTGACTTGGAAGAGTTAGAGTATGAAGAATACATTAATATCAGAAATAAAATACTGACCGAGATAATAAGAGAGATAGTTAAATGTTAAATCGGACTATTTTGTTACAAAATGTACTATTTACTATATTCACATTGAATGACAACCTACCTGGTGGATAGCCGCCTCCTGCGAAAAAGTAAACCGTATTTTATTAGACTCATTTTCATGAGCGTACAAAATATTGTTTCCAATTTATTTAAATATTATTTCGATTACATTAAATACCGTTAAAAATATAGGTTAAGAATGGATGTTTCTTTCATTTTAATAACGAACAACTGATAAAAAAATATCAAATGACATGTAATTAATTATTATTGGGTATACCTGCGTATTAAGTATCTGTGTGCACAATAGATAAATTACATTTAATCATGGAGTCGGTAGGGACAATTTGATTTACTCTCGTCTCGAGAGCCTTCATTAAAACAAAGGTGAAACTTTTTTTTTCTAATTTTAAAATTATTCTCAAATGACAAATATAATATATTAGCAGTCACTTTTCAAGAAGCGTCAGTCTATATTACATTATTGTACTCTTATTGTGTACTTGTGATTTATAATTATAGAGATTTAAGAAGGGAAATCGTACAAATGGAATGTTACAAATTTATTGCTAAAATGAAGTAGCAGTTCTGTAATTTTCTATAACAGATTGTAAATGTTTTTGAATGGAAATCCAGAACGTCTCGACTTGTATAAATAATGAAAAAATGAGACATGTAATTTTAAATACTACCAAAACGGTCTACATTTTAAGATATGTGTTTTTAAATATACAAGATGTATTTTAATATTACATGTTATATGGAATTATTTTATTACAGAATATGTACTATTGAAGATATTTACTATAAATGGTAACCTACCTGGTGGATAGCGGCCTCCTGCAAAAAGTAAATGTTTTTTAGTTTGTTTCATGTTTAAGGAGAGTATAAATATATTTCGAAGTTATTTAAATATTATTTTGATCGCATTAAATACCGTAAAACGAAGCATAGGTTAAGCTTGGATGCTTTTCTCATCTTAATTACGAACAGATATAAAATATAAAATCACATGTAAGACATAATGATTGGTTCTAGTAAAAGTTGTATCCATTAAATAGAATACATTTAAGAGTGTATTCGCTAATAGCATTGTGTTTGCTCTCGTCAAGAAGGACTGCATAAAGTGAAACCCTAAATATTATTTTTTTATTTCAAATTTATTATCAAAAGACATATAGAATATTCTAGCAGTAGCTCTTGATGTGATACATTTATAACATTATTGTACTGTTAATACTTTATATTTCTAACGTATGATATTCAAGAATATATATGTATTGCAATGGGTAAAGGAAGATAGATTCAGGAAATGAAAAATATTAATGAATATTAGATATGAAACATCACGAACTTTAAGATCAATTATGTTTGTGTTTCTTAAAAGAAATAAGTCTACAAGATAAATCCGTAATAGCATTACAGTCTCATAATAAAGTACGACGATAATATGATAAACTGAACGAGGATACGAAAGCTTTGTGTGTTTCGAATATCAATATATTCCATATATTCGTTCAACGTTATTATTATTTTACCATAAAATGTATAAATAATAAAAAATGCTAGTCTTAATATTTAAAAAAAAAACAAGATTTGGCACATAGGCTAGTAATTATTTACCTAAATTTCATCTTATTTCATTGTTACTATTTATTGAAGAAACATTTATTATATGAATGCTATATATTTTATTTGCAAAAGCTGAATTTCATTCATTTATATATATATAAAGTGAGAGAGAGAGAGAGAGGGAGAACGATAGATATAAAGAGAGAAATAGAGGAGAGCGGGAAATACATGAGAATAGAGTATCAGGATATAAACTTTCTGTTCTGAATAAACTGTATTTTATAGGAAGTATTTAGATCTTTATGATTCCAGACACAGGAAACCTAAACAAAAGTATTGTAGAGTACAATGAAGAGAGGTTACATAAATTCGAAGGCCATATATGAATGAATTAACTGGCAGGTGTTGTGTGTGTAAAGTTCCTGAAATTGACTAAAAATATTGTCGAAAATTAGACACAAAGTAATACAAAACTACCAAGTTTTGGTGTACCAGTTATGTAGTTTGGCCTCAGAATTCCTTAAAAATTATTTTACTACACGGAATGGCTTTGTTCTCCTCTCCTGTAAAATTGTCTTTATAGGACCACTTGTCAGCCAAACCGCCCATATGTAAGAATATTGTCAAAAGTCAGGAAGCCCTTTTGTGCTTTTACATATTCCACTAACAGAAAGAGGAAAAGTTCTGTAAAGAGAGTTAGAAAATAGGTCTTAAGATAAATTTAAGTAAACAAAAGTCATATACAACCTCCATGCTGCAAAGAGGGAAATAAATATTAGCGGAGAAACAATAGGCGTAGTTGATGAGTATGTTTACCTATGCCAGCTTAAATCATCGAATGCCAAGTTGACTGATGAAATAAATAGAAGACGTACAATAGCATGGAATTCATTTGGAAGACTACACTTTATTTTCTAAAGCAAACTACCAATGTGTCTGAACCATAAAGTTTATAATTAATGTGTCTTACGTGTGTTGATGTACGGCTGTGAAACTTAGACATTGAATGTTCAAACGAATCAAGGATTGAGGGTCACACAAAGAGAAACATAAGAAAATAGAAATTTCATAACGAAATAGAATGTTTGATAGTTAAAATTAATGTCAACATACCTGGTGGATAGTACCCACCTGCACGAACAAAATAAAATATAAATTGATGAGTTAGTTTTACGTTTATCACATATATTAAAAAACTGATAACTCCTTTTCTGGAATATTATGTGTTTTACTTGATGCATTGAACAAAGTGAACTAAAACTAAAACATACTCTAAAAACGAACTATTTATTTTAAGTTAATAAATATAAATTTAGGTCATAAACTTCGTTTTTAAAACAAGGAGGTAAGGATAGTGATTAAGATGAAAGATCTGAAATTTATATCGTGTAAATAATCTTAAACTAAAAATATTAGCATGTGCAAATTGCTGATGGACGCAACATGTCGTTCAAAATTCATTTTCTACAACCATCTTGATTTCATTCCATCAAATCTCGGCGCTGTAAGTGAAGAAAATGACAAAGAGTTTCACCCAACAATAGAGATAATAGTAAGACGTTACCAAAGTGGATGAAACCAAAATTTAATCGCAGACAATTGTTGGGGATTGCTTAGGGATACCGAAAAACCCCACCTGAGGAAGTTCATACGTAAAACAATGAACTAGGTATGCATATTGCCTCATATGCAGTGTTGTTTGTCATACGTATAGTTCTAAATCGCAATGTGTAAACTTTACTTATGTTTCTCTATCAACAATCGTCCTACAACTTTAGTTAACCAACTTTTTCTCATCTCATGTTTGAGAAATTCCTTTACATTTTGTGTGTTATACTGGTATGTGTTACTGCGCTCATGTTTGTGTTGCGCAACTGTAGATGTTGTAGACTTTCGTCAATTTAAAAAAATCAATTTCCCGATTTTGTATTTTCTTCCTCCTCTTCTTTCACACCTTTTCAACCTTGTGTTAGAGCAATCTCCGTGACGTATATAAAACCTGATTGTATAAGGTGCGTGTTACTGAGTTCATGTTCGCGTAGCACATCTATAGTGTTGCAAATTTATCTAAAACTCTCCAAAAATTAAATTTTCATTATTTTTGTTTTTACTTTCTTGCCAGTGACTCTACCAATCACTGAAGGCTGCCTGGAACGCAGAAACTAGAATGCACTTCAGCCCCCTCGTTACGTCCTCTTGAATGGCCAGACCGAGCTGTGGTGCCGTCCTTTCATAACCCGTTTCAGTCGGGGGAAGAGAAATAAGTCTGGAGGAGCGAGATCTGGGCTGTAAGGTGGATGGGGAAGCTGTGTGATGCCATGTTTGGTCAGGCAGTCCATGACAGGAAAGGCGGTGTGGCTCGGCGCATTGTCGTGATGGAGCCTCCATGAGTCGGCGATTGCTGGACGGACGCGGGCTATTCATTTTCTGAGTCTTTCAAGTACTCCCACGTAAAATACAGCATTCTCGCACTTTGATCGTTTTCGTCACTTTTTGAGCTTGCAGGACGTCTTGACCGTTGCTCATCTTCAATTTGCTCTCTTCTCTCCCGAAACAATATGTGCCACGCAAAAACAGTTGATCGACCCATAGTATTACTCCCATACGCAATCTTGATCATGTCATGAGTATCACTTGCAGTTTTAACCAGTTTAACGCAAAACTTCACCGCGTACCGATTCATTGTGGAGTGTGACACGGCACTTTGACAGGGGTTCAGCTTCAACTCGATCTACACTCCTGGAAGGCTTGCAGACGACTGACGATTGGTGCAATGGTAGCTAAGAACCCACCCCCACCCAACCAGCGCAGTAAGATTCCCTTTCTTCACCCCATTGTGGCGGGAAAAAATCAGTCCAACTACTTTCCGGACGGACCCTGCGGCTCTTTGTAGAATATACCTGAATATATAAAGTGTGTGTTATTTGTTTTCGTTTAGGTTACACAAATTTAAGTGTTGCAAACTTATCTCAATGTTTTTAAAAAAATCCTTCTTCTTCTTCTTTCACAAATTGAGCATGATGGGCTTCAAACGTTTCTCGTTGGAATTTGATTTCCATATGCTTTCCAATGAATTATCTTTGTTCTTCCGTTATATTTAGGAAAGGGGCACAAAAGCTGCGAGCATAAAGCTCTGCGATTTCTGTGAAATTTTGGCCGAGGTCTCAATATAGATACTATAACTGGCATTACTCCTAAAACTGAGGCTGCGGGGCAAAAGCTAAGCTCAGATTAGTCTTCAGCAGCTCGAAACCTATAACACCTCGTTTCATGCAAAAAAAAACTGCCGAACAGTGTAATTAGGACTTCTGTGAAATCACGAAAATGATCTACTATAAGTACACAGGCAGCGGTAAAATATTCCATGTAATATAAATGAGATATTTAATGTTGACATTTTAATAATCTTAAAAGTTGAATATCGTCATGTAAAATAACATTACTCAGCTTTGAAGTTACATATGATTAGTAATTTGCTTATGCATATGACTTTCCTTGAAACCGTTCATATTTACGTGCAGATGCCCAAAAAAAGGAATTGGTCAGGTACTTCATATTTGAAATTACTGAAAGCTTTATATCCATAATATAAAATTTAATTTAAAATTAGGAACGAAAAATGTATTACATAATACATTAACATTATAATCAGAATGAACGCCAACCTACCAGGTGGATAGCGCCCACCTCCACCTAGAAAATAAAATGAAAATGTACTATTTAATTTAATGTTGACAAGAATAATTGACAATTTTCAAATTTTATAAGTATTTAAAGAAATTACAACACAATGTGCAAGTTCAAGTCAAAATTTGTAATGCTGGACTGACTAATCAAAATAATGAAGTAATTATATCTAGTAACGTAACAAACAATGGTTTAAGAACATCTTAGAAACAGCTTTCGCACAATGAATAAACATCTAGCTTCGTAAATATAAAATCCCGTATTTATGTGTGTGTTTGAATATTCGGGGAATCTTCAAGCACTACCCCTTGGCCTAGAATGCTAAACTTTGCTATGAAGGTTCCTAGCTACATCATAATTTCGAGAAAGATCTAAAAATTTGCAAATATCCCCTTATATACCCCCGAAATTCATCAAGTAATATTGAATTTACTGTTAATAACAACGAAATAAATTGGTACCATTTTAAATTTTCGATCAATAATGTAAATTAGAAAAAAATCCTTTCGGCAGGACTACAGGCTGAGGTTGATCTCGAAGTTATTTTTATATTTTCAAAAATTCAAATCTCGCTTTATATAAACGCTATCAAAAAAATATTTATTGGTTTTTAGATTAATAATAAAGAGCTTTCCAACGATACCCCACAATATGTGGCTTTAAAATTTTCGAATTTTCACTCCCACCTCCACTCGTAACCCCACAATCATTGAATCGTTGGTGTCATTGTAAACTTCATGAAATACTATAATTTATGCAGACAAAGTTTCCCTCTAAACTTCATTTGGCTGATATATATTTTTTTAAAAATGTCAATCCTCTAACCCGACTATCCACTTCGGCATATTTGGCTCATTAATGAACTTTGGCGAGCTATTAGGCCTAGAAATAACATAATAAAATTTGGTTCAAATATCTTCAAAATTATGGCCGCTAGCGTGTAAATATATACAAATTTCAACGCCCGCCCCAGACCATCCCTTTGGACCGATTTTGCTCATTAACGAACTTAGCCGAAACATTAAGCCTGGAAATAACATAATACAATTTGGTTCAAATATCTTCAAAATTGTGACCATTCCTTAAGACATAGAAAGCCTGACTACTGCCTTAAAAGATTACCACCACCATTTTTCAAAGGGAGTGGCAAGGGTTAGGGTGTAGTACAACTCGGCAACCACGTGAGCTAGAAACTTAATATGTGTCATGGAAATTCTTCGTTTCAGTACATTAGTAACAGCTAGCTGATTAACTTTTTGTTTCGAAAATCCCAGGTGGCAAGAGACCTTTTAGGAAGAGGAACAGAAGAACACTAACATTGTTAAAATTAGAAAGTTTAAATTTGGCAAACGTGCAAATGTACCCCAGAGTGCTGCAGTAACACCCTGCAACCACCAGGTATCGAATATTCACCTTTTGTTGGGATAGAGAGTTGAAATTCTTAATCGGGATTCATGGAAATTTAAATAAAACAGGCAAAAAATGCTATTATCCCATTAAAGTACCCATTAACAATGTAAAGCACCCCAGTACCCCGGGTATCGACGCTGGACCTCTCCTAGGGCTAGAAATATGAAATTCGACATTACGATGTGTCGACACTTAATAATTATAGTATTTTTAAAATGAGATTAATCCGCTAAAAGCCTAATAAGCTTGGGAATTGAAATGTACTACCCGTCCGGGTAGAAAGATGATATTCGACATGAATAATTGTGGTCAGAACCCCGTTAAGCACTCCAATAACAACGTTAATTACACTAAAATGAACTTCACGTTCAATTGGAATGCTCACATTCTTCATGGATATTCACGAGAAGGATACAATGACAGGAAAAGTTTTAACAATATGATTAGACCGTTAAGAATTGCATTACTGCGCGCAGCGAGAATATTTTTCCCTTTGGACTTGAAAAAATAAATTATGTATCAATCTTCTTGTGCATGTTGGAAGTTTAGGTCAAATAAAATATGATTACAACGCTAGTATAGCATAACACCGTTAAGCACACTCTTATCCTTGCTTATGGAAAATACACTCCTCATTGGGATAAAAATATGAAATGTGAAATAAAAAATCGTGGGATTTTTGTAAGAATGAATAGTTTAAAACTTCAGTCACGCCTATAATAATTCAAATAACACCGTAAAGGACCCTAAAACACTCGAGTACCGAACCACCTATTCCCGTTGGGCTAGGAAGCTCAAATTCATGGTGAAGATTACTGTAGGTTGAGATTCTAAGAACAATTTAAAAATACCATTATATGTTCAAGTAACTAATTAACCAAGGGTATTGAAAATGCCATTAACGTTGGGTTACATAGTTTAAATTCTAAGTAAAGTTTCTTCGGCGGCTTCAAATTACTGCATTAAAAAAACTGTAATGGCACCGTTAAATACACTGATAAAGCCGTTAAGTACCCCGAAACTCCAGGTATTCGAAAAATACTTACTTTTCTCTTTAGAAATCTGATATTCTGCGTCAAGGTTCGTGCGCAGATTGCAATTACAACAAAAGGTAGAAATGCAATTTCACTCTGAAGGACCCCTATAATACCATTAAATATCCAAATATCGAAGAAATTGAAAATGCACTCACTATTGGACTGGAAGGATGAAATTTGTCAAGAAAAATCGTGTACAAGATATAATTTTCTTCAAATATTCAAAACTGCAATTCCACCTTTAAATAACCCAATAGCTCTGGGTATAGAAAATAAACTTCGGATGGTCTAGAAAGCTGACATTTTGCTTAGAAGTTAGGAAATAGATTAGAATTACAGATTAAATGCAATTCCGCCGCTATTTACACCACCATCTCCGCATGTTAAATATTAACCTCCTGTTTAACTAACAATTTTAAAATCAGCATAAGGATATGCGGGAGGATTGGAATCACAGGAAAAGTTTTTTACAATCTCAATTACAACGGAAACGCCGCCATAACACCATTATAACCCCAATAACTAGGGTTTTTAACTTGTACTACTCGTGCTGGAAAAATGCTCGAATTCAGCGTACGATTCATAGACAGGTAGGAATTACAAGAAAAGAGTACAAATACAATTAAATTCTTAAACTCCGTAATAATACCGTTAAGTACGCCAATATCCCCCGGTATCGAGAATGTACTTCCCACGGCCTAGAGAGCTGGAATTCGCGTGGGTCGTTTGAAGTTTTGAAAAAAATAAACATTTCCATGTATTTCGTTAAGTGTATCAAAAAGCATTCAGTTGTTTCGTTAAGTGGCCCATCTCAGAAATTGAGACAAATAAGGACTGCACTTTCCGTTGACCCAAAAAGTTAAAAATCGGCTAATCTATTGAACGGCAGATACGAAATGATCACGAAGAGAAATGAATAATTTAAAGTAGTCTTCTCTTCACTATCTCAAAAGAACGCCCAACCCTTGAAAGCCCGAAACGAAACAGCCACATGCAGGCTTTGGAAGTGTTATCTAGTGTTGTTACGACAATATCCATATGCAAATAATAGATAAAAAGCTCTGGCTTAATCAGGTTTAAGAAATAGTAGTGGGAATATAAGAAAAGTACGGACGGAGGAAAACATTTGTATTTGCTACGAAAATAACTAGAAGGTCAGGAATGAAAGTTTTTAATCTATCAAAATAAATATTTAAAAAAAAAACCTTGTACGATAATAAATTTATAAAAAAAATACGAATACATTTTATAATGACAATGAATTATAGCTTACTTGGTGGATATCGCCCACCCCCACCTGCAAAACAAAAAAATATGAATAAGGGGTTAGTTTGTCATTGAATACAAATACCTTATTCATTTTTCGATTATATAATGTCGAGGTTGGAAATAAAAGCTGCAGTCTCTATATTTGTAGGCACTGACATTTTCATAGTATACATTGTAATGCCTCCTTTAAGATAGTAAAACTCTTCGTAGTAAATAGAGCATTTATTTTTAAAAATTAAAAATTACGTATGTAGATTGGCTAGTAAAATTTGAAAAGACGGTGGAATATGGTACCCTAGAACCTTCACATAAAAGTAATATAACTGTTGAAACTATCACAGAAAAATTGACAGCAGCCGCTACCAGGACTCAAACCCGGATCTCCCAGTTACCGGCTAGGTATCCTACCATGGTCGATAATTTCAACATTTACCAACACAAGATTTATTGTAAAAAAGGTCTATTCTTTCATACTGCCTGATTGCAGAAATATTCCTCAACCGAAAATTTCCGCATGAGAGCAGTGCCTGGGTCTCGTAACCCGCAATGAAGTGTTGGGAGAGTATCTAGGCGAGAGGAACATTCCATATACAGAAAAGTGGCTGTGTCGTGGTGGTGTAATTGGTAGCATACCTAGAAGTAAACTGGGAAATCCGGGTCCGAGTCCCGGTCGCGGCGGCTGTCATTTTTCTGTGATAGTTTCAACATTAACAAAGACAAGCTTTATTGTAGAAAATGTAATAACATCAATATAACTGTTGCCAATACATGTACAATGAGCGTTAAAGGCAAAAGCTAAAGTTTCAGCTTTTTAGTAAACTGAGATTTGATGTGATTGTATACTTTAAGGTAGTAAAATTCTTAGTAGCAAATGCAGGACAGAAACATTTATTTTTAATAGTTAAAACGTAGCCTTTAAAGCAAAGTTTGCAAACTCGTTACTTGCAAACAGATCGAGAATGAAATAAACGTATTTACTTCAGAACTCTGAGATATGGGATTTAACGAATATGATGATTGTTTCTCAAAATATAAACGTTTTAGACTACAGTACACTCGAAAGTTGGACGTAACACTCGCATTAAATTTGCCGTGTGCATTTGTTTCTTAAATATTTCTATATATCGTTGTTACACATATTTCTTCATTTAACGAACTCACAATACAGTTACCCACCCTTGTGGTCCAGATGGTAACGTCGTACACTTCGGATCGGCAATGGAAAGGTACGTACGTAAGTCCGAACCCCGCACCCGACCATCCTGACTGAGTTTTTCCAGGTCTTCCCTATTTTTCTCCAGATGAATGGCGGGATGGTATCTGAAGTACGGTAATGCCATTACCTTCCTCATTCTCGCTATATCCTATCTTCACCTGGGGTGCTCTCGAGAATTGTGGGATGACACCCCAACTGCGTGGACGGGTATGCAAAATCAATGAGTCATGCTTATCAGACCTTACATTCAAACGCACAACTAAGAGTCGAGAAACGTCATAGCTATTGCGTTACCAACCACCATCGCTGCGCTCTTTTCATTAATCCTAACAGGCGATTATTCATTTCTAGCGGCAATTGACAAGGTCTCTTCGGCAGGTCGGGCCCGAAGCGAGGGCACCGCTTGCCTTCCTTACACCACCACTTGTAATGGCCACAAGCAACAGCAGTAAAGCTATTGTACAACAACTTGAATAACATAATAATAATAAAATCGTATCTGAACCAGAAATAATTTAGTAAGTTATCGTTTCTATAAGTGTGTACATTTTCATTACGTTTAAAAAAAACTGGCTAGATTTGAGAAAATATTTACATATTTTACTTTTCAATATCTATTGAACTGCCACCTACTGGTTTACCGTTTTCAATAATAGTAATAATAATACAGTTGTGTAACCAAAAATATTTGGTAATATAAGTATCGTTTTCTGTATTTACAAGTTTCATTAATTTTCTCCCTATGTGGGATAATACGTAATTTTATACATTCTTATGTTTTGTGCTTTAGCAACTCTTCATATCAAGGTACTAGTAATCTTCTTCAGTAGTACTTTTTTTAATGTTGGGTCTAAGTTCACTCTTGTACAATCTGTCACGCTAAAGGGCATAATCAAAGTTTGTAAAAAAACTTCATGTTCATTTTCTGAAATCTGAAAAGCAAAGTCAGCAAAATCCAATCCCACAAATGAGAGCGTTCGATTCAGCCACATGACCTGAGCCTGACTTACAAGATGGCATTTCTTCTGAATCGCCTACCAAAGAAAAAAGAAACCGAAATGCCTCCAAAATTGGAAATGGAATGTCACTAAATAGAATCTTACAATGACAATATATACAGGGGTTGGACAAAAAATCTAAAACGTTTGAAAAAGTGTGAAAATCATACCTAGTATGGTGTGGGGCCTCCTTTTGCGTCCAAAACAACTTGGATCCGACGTGGAATGGACGTATACAGCTCCTGAATCGTGGTGTGTCAAACGTTGTACCATTCTTCCTCCAAAATATGCTCCAGTTCCATAAGGGATGATGGTGGAGGGTAATGAGACCGAACACGCCTTTCTAACACAGACCATAATGGCTCAATGATGTTCAGATCTGGTGATTGTGGGACCCAGGGGAGGTGTGATAGCTCCTGGTCATGCTCCTCAAACCATGATTGCACCGTTTTTGCAGCGTAACATGGTGCCAAATCATCTTGGTAGATGCCATCACCATCCGGGAACAATGTGTGGTCCATGGGTAGAACCTGGTCCCCCAAAATGGCCTCATACGCTTTAGCATTCATCATTCCATGCAGGGCTATGATGGGACCTGCAGAAAACCACAATATCACTGCCCATACTGTAACAGAACCACCCCCATGCTTTACAGTTGGTCGTAGACAGTCTGGATCATAGGCCTGCGACGGTGTTCTCCATACGTAAACACGACCGGTTGTTGGAAACAAGGTGTAGGTCGATTCATCGGAATACATTACGTGTTTCCACTGATCAAGCGTCCACTCCTTGTGGTCCTTGCTCCACTTGATACGCCGCTTCGCATTTACTGCTGTGACCAGAGGTTTGGAGATCGCGGCCCTGCCATGAATTTTCATTTTATGAAGTTCCCGTCGCACTGTTTTTGATGAAACCGGGTTCTGTAGGCCGGAATTGAGTTCAGACGTAATTTTCATTGCAGTGGTCTGCTTTTTAGCTGCTACAATCCGTTTTAATGCCCTCCTGTCCCTATCGGACAGGATTGTATTTCGACCACTGTTGTGCTTTGCAGACGTTGTTTGCCCATGCATTGTGTATGCCCTCGTGACATTGGACACAGTGCCTGTCGATACCCCCACAATGGTCGCCACTGTTGTCACTGAAGCTCCAACCAGTCGGGCACCAACGATCATGCCTCTTTGGAAGTCTGTCAGGTTGCTGACACTCGCAGGTGAACTGTGTACTGCTGACGGAAGAGGAAGGTCCACATGACACATTGAAAACAAAACACGATCGGTAACCGCAACACGTGGTGTACAGTGGCGGGCCACACTTACGTGTCCTGTATGACGTGTTTTTAGATTTTTTGTCCAACCCCTGTACATCTTTCATGTTCATAACGTTTGTCTTAAAGTTAACCAATTAATTTCATAAAACTATATACAAAAGCTTTACATCAAATTGAAATATTTTATACTTTTTAACATTAAAAATAAGTTACTTTTTAATTATGCCTCGCTTGTTATTTCCCTAATCGTTTAATTTGAATTTTATGGCAACGCTAACATACAATCTACCGTGTAATAGTTTATGAAACATGTTTAAAAGTTAGAAATTGTTAAGTGTATCTCTGAAAGTTAACACATTCTTAGTAGCAAAAACAGCAAAATCCAAATCTTAGAAGTAAAACGAGCAACTCAAACAGAAACACCGTGTAACTATTTAGGTAATAAAGTGAAACCCCTAATTCGTTGTGCTAGGTATATGCTTAGCAACCACAGAAAAAAGTACCCATGTACTAGGATATTTATGATATGATATTTACCACCTTAATTTTTCTTTTGTCTCTCTTGTAAATTTGCTGAAGTGAATATTGCAGATTTTGCTTGTAACACCAACAAATATAGGGGCAAAACCGAATTTAGGTTAGATTTGCTGATTTATTTATCGAAATGAAGAGAATGTAATAGTTTTCTATATGAAGCAAAACATTAATTAAAAAATCTTAGACACTATTTTAGCATTATCGAAATAAACATACCGGACGTGTGCCTCGTAATGGTACGTAGCAAAACGTTTGTGAATTTGTAATTTAATTTTAAATTTTATCCAAAGCAGTACATAATTCAGCACAATATCGTGAAAACATCCATCACATTTGACGAAATATTGCGCCCCAAATGGATGATGAAAGATGAATTGGTGGAATAAACATGTAGGATGAGAAAAGCTTGTACCTAAAAAAAACATGCATCGTGTTTGTCATCCAGAAGGCCCACAAAACGTGAGCACGGATCTATCCGACTGCCGCACGCACCAGAGCAGAGACCTCTTTTAATTAGTCACCACAGCTTCGGAAAGTACTTGTGGTCACCAGGAGAAAGTAGAAAGCCAGCTACATCATGATTGCGTTTATAAAAGGTGAAAACTTAAAATATTAAATATAGTTTTAAAGTGAAATGAAATTAAGTTCATAGGAATACTCTTTACAATCTGAATGTATGCCAATATACTTGGTGGATATCGTCCACCACCAGTTACAAAATAAAATACAAGCATAGAGGTTAGTTTTGTTTTCAATAAGAGTACCTAAGACAGAGTCCAATTTATATGGTAGGAATGATTAATTTATTTATAGAAATATCTAGAAACTAGTATTTAATAGTAACATAAAAATAATGTGTTAAAATGTCTAAGGAAGATCATTCGCACTATCGGTTAAGCATGCAGGGCGCGTAAAAACTATTATGTAGAGCTAAATGCTTGCTATTATGAAAGGTTTGATATCGATAATAATCAACTTATTTTAAAATGTGGATCGAAAATAAATGTATTACATATACCAATATAATGTATAACCACAATGAATGACAACTTACTTGGTGGATAGCGCCCACCTCCGCCTACAAAATTAAATATTAGAAGAAAGGTTAATTTCGGGTAGAATACAAATACATATAAACTTGTATTACAATAAATATAGTAACTGAAGTTGTGATTAAGCCTGTTTGATTTACTAATCGAGAAAATTAAAATGCGAAACTAACCAGAGAATGTAAGAAAGGTTTATACATACAAGAAAATGTTGTATTTGTTAACTGGATAAATTTGAAACCAAGTCTATTAGGCTTGCAGTTATGAAAGGTATTAAATATATAATTTTAAACAAAATATAATATTAGAAGCTAAAATAGTTTTATTACATAATATAATTTATTTTATAACCAAAATGGATGACATATTGCTTGGTGTATATCGGTGACGTAAACTTGCAAAATAAAATATTTGCGTAAGGAAAAGTTTAAAAAATTGAAAATTCGTGAAACATTATTCCGATTAAAATAAATATCGCAATATGAAGTTGGGGGTGTGCCTGGTATAATTTTCGCAATTTTGATATTGTAATATATAATATGAAAATAATTGATTAGTTTCTATATTAGCTAATTGTGTATGCATGAGATACAGTATAATTAGATGCTTTCTCAGGAAGAGTTCTATGGTTTATATTCGCCTACAATGTCTTCATGAAATTGAAACGTTCAGATACAGCGGAAATCATTATATGCTTTTAAATATTAACATATCTCATTACATGGATATTTCTTTTTATATAATGTAAACATAAGTTGGCTATACGTAATACGGTCATGTTCATTTTATGGGCACTCGCCTATAGTGAAGGAACTAAAAAACGCTATATAGCATCACCATCCAGGAAGGGGTCTGATAGTGTGTCACGTATTTATACCCGAGCAGCCAGGTAGAGCAATATGATGGCCGTAACTTCCTTTTTTGTTTTTCGTGTAACATCTTATAGTTTTTTTTCTTTCGTAAGTCTCCTTGGTTTTATGGATGTTCCTCAAATACTTTTTTGACGAAATCCACGTACTGTACTAACTCTCTAATGGTCTTTCGATTGGTGTTGTCATTTGTGGCGTATCTTTTACGAGTTTTGCATAATAAAACGATTTTCTTGAGAGTTGACTTGCTCTTGATATGGCTACCCAGGAATTTGTCATTGATTCATCATCGTCGTTTTATCCAGATGATCTTCTTCTCATTGGTACTCTGTGTATATATACAGACGACTCTCCGAAAGGCATTGAACCATCCAGCAGCAATCTATCTTCCAGCCTTGATAAACTTCTAATAACCCCAAAAAGGAAGAGAAAAACAATGATCGAAAGACCAACCACGAATTCCTGTGGTATTGAGCTGAATAACATATTTTCCAGCCACAAGAAGTTCAGCTGTCTGCACCGACAAACCTCAACCACGAAACAGGCGTTGACCAACAAGAGAAAGAACAAACAGCAGCAAGCCAGCAAGAAAAGTTCTCCGAAGCACGAAGTCAAGAAAATGCGACTCTGCGGTATTTACTACCACGAAGGAAGAAATGAAAAATGTATTATCTCAAAATTTGACAATTATAACGTACAAAGATATATACAAAGAGTGACAACGCTCAGGGAAGGAAGGGTGAACATTTGTAACAAATAATCATTTAAAAATGCATACACAAAAATTAATTTTTATATTAAAATATTCCGTATTTAGTTTGCAGAGCGCAATGCTTGGATTTGTGATCAAGTCGCTTTCATGTCTAACTACTCAATGCAAAAAATCATGGAACTTTTATTTAAAAACTCGCTCTATTTTTTAAAAAATATACCTCAAATGTTGTTTATTTTCCGTTCGAAACTGTTTTCTATATTTTTGCCATATATTGGAAGAGCGTTTTGTAAGGAGTTCCGTTCAGAATCGAACTAGTTAAGCGTTTCAGATCTTGGAATGGTATCTTAAATATCTTCTTCACTTCGCTATTTATTATAATTAGGTACATGTATTCTATGTTACACTAAAATCGCCTATGTATTAACTCATGTTTAAAGATTAAGATAATTCTATAAACCTTACTATGTGGAAATAAACAACGTAATTAATTATGAATATAATTAAAACATTGCTTACCTTTTGCTAACGTGATATTTGATATTCTTAGCACAAAAACGCACAAAACAATTCCAACATTTTTGTGTAGCATAAGATATATCTTCGCCATCTGTAAATTATTTGATAGTAAGACATTTTGATATAGAACATTAGTCAATCTTAATTTTATAGTTTCCACTTCTTACATTTAGATAGTTTTAAAATGGTCTTGATTTTTTACTATAACCATTTTCTACAGTTGGAACTAACTATTTTATTATTACTTATCTTTCATATATATATATATATATATATATATATATATATATATATATATAAGGTATGAATGTGCAAAATCTCTATTGTTTCTATAAATACCAACCTTTATCATTGTACTGAATAATTTTTATTACATTTCCTTGCTCTCAAGAGGTCAATGAATGTGATCTTATTTTATATTAATTAAGGGATAATGAAAATGTTCTTTTAGGTGTAAAGTTGAAACTTTGTTACATCTCCATTCTATTTATTTGCGTAACATATAGTTTGCACCAATGTAATTTATGATGATGTCCTAGTCTTGATTTAATTTAGATATATTTTCTAGTTACAGTTAGTTGATGTGCTAATGTATGTTTATGAATACAGTATTTGAATTATAAAATAGTACTATCTTCTCGTCTGAATTTCATTATATTTTGTAAATATGATTGTTTTCCTATTAACCAGGTTCAGAAGACAACATCGCAACGAACGTTAATAAATTACCAGATCAAATTGTTGAGAAAATAAATTGAAGTTAGCATAACAAAATCACTCCTTAATCTCTGTCAGTATCTTTATTATCAATCCGCATTCCTATTATGATTCATGCTTTATGTTTGAAAGCTTTACATCAAGTTAGTGATTTAGCCAATCCTGCTATTACCAATAATTATTTACATAAATACAGTGAGCATTAATGTTGTCTTTTGGTATTATTACATAAATAGTTATGTAATATATCGTATGTGAGTAACGTATTCTAGTTTCATAAATATAAGTTTTCCTTTGGAATAATTGTATGAAAATATTACCTAGCCTCAATTATTTTAAAAATATAATTAATTAATAAATGCGTCCATTATTAAAATCAAGAGCACGCTCTAAATGTATAGTCCATGCGCGTATATCAGAATAATTATGTGCTTATAAATGATATATGCATGTGTATGAATGTGTATATACCTTTAGGGAAAATTGAAGAAAAAATACTAGTAAACATATTGAATACCGTTCATTAAAAAGTAGGTTGTGATTAAGCCGAGATTAATTACAATAATTAATGTATAAATAATTAGTACCTTTAAAATAAATATTTGTCCTAAATAAATACGTTAATAATCCATTAATATATATATATATATATTAGTAGAGTTGCAGAAGCAATACTTCTTATTTAAATTAATTAGTGTGTGTGCTACTTACCGTTAGCATTAATGGTTTATTCCTTGTACTTATTAACTATTAACACATTTTAACGCGAAATAAAATCCTTTGCATTGCATACTATTCTTCTTTCAGGAAACATGTGTATGAAACAAAACTATAAGAGATTCACTCTGAAATTAATATGTTTAACAAGTGGCACACCAAATTAAATTAATGGATGATGTTACAATGAATCGAATAATATGTTTATATTAACATATTGATAATGCACAAATTGTAAGAACACATTATTCCAGTAGATAATATTAACTCGTCATTTTATTCAAGACATGTTAAAACTTAGTAACTTAAAAATAAATAATTTAGGAATAGCCCTTAAGACATTTAAACCGTATATCCATAGTATAGCTGATAATGATGTGATGTTTTTGTTTTATAAAACTCTCAATGAATGCCTATACCTCATCTATTGAGATTTAAGTATCAGATATTAAATGAATGAGATACACGTGTGCAAGCAATATATTGTTATTAAATAAATATGCATTGTTCTCACATCGTGATATAGCAATGTTGTGGATAATTATAAAAATTGGAACTTGTGAACACATATACAGATGCTTATCAGAATAATGGAAACACCTGAACGAAAGTGCAACTTACCAGATTAATATGGTGTCGGGCCACCTTTCGCCTTCAGAACAGCCTTGATGCGACGTGGGATGGAGGCATAGAGGTCGTGAATGGTAGCAAGTGGAATATTACACCATTCCTCGTGCAGGGCATCGGCCAGTTCTGTGAGAGAGGATGGAGGTGGAAATCGTCGCCGGAGTCGTGTTTCCAAGATGGACCACAGATGTTCAATTATGTTGAGATCTGGGGATTGGGCGGGCCAGGGGAAGTGTTGAACTTCATCCCGATGTTCCTCAAACCACGCTGCAACAACTCCAGCTGTGTGAATGGGTGCATTATCATCCTGGAATATGGCGTCATTGTCCGGGAACAACATCCGGACCATAGGATGCAAGTGGTCTCCTAAAATTGCGACATAATCGTTGGCAGTGATGCGTCCGCGAAGTGTGACCACAGGACCCAATGAAAACCTTGATATTGCGGCCCACAGCATCACCGTGCCGCCGCCATGTTTCACAGTTGGGCGGAGACACTGCAGATCATACGCTTCTTTGGGCGTTCTCCACACATAAACACGGCCCGTGGTTTGGAATAGGGCGAATGGTGACTCATCCGACCATACCACACGTTTCCAGTCGTCAACGGTCCAAGTTGCATGGTCGCGGCACCATTTGCGCTGTGCTAAAGCGTTCTGGTCCCTGATGAGAGGTTTGGCCCGTGCAACACGACCCCGTAAGTTCATGTCATGTAATTCGCGGCGGACTGTGATTGTCGAAACAGGTTGGGGGAGGTGCTGATTGAGTTCCTCCGTCACTTGCGCCGCAGTGGGACGACGGTTCCGCGTGACAATGCGCTTTAATACCCGGCGTGCCCTGTCACTGATGCTTTTCTTCCGCCCACTGTTCCGCTTCCCCGATGTGGTTTTCCCGTGTGTTGTGTAGGCCGTCATCACCTTCGACACTGTCCCTGGCGACACACCTAACACACTAGCCACTGCCGTCACACTCACTCCACATAACCGCGCACCAACAATTTGCCCTCTTTGAAACTCTGAGAGGTCTCCCATTTTACACTACCTCCGTCTGCTGCAGCCACTGCATACTCCTGTTCCACGACGCCCGACGTAGTATGGAGATCGACCTAACACACCACCACCAGCAGTCCGGCGCTGCGGTCGCCACGACACCACTGCCAACCCATACATCTGAGGTGTTGCCAACTACAGGTGTTTCCATTATTCTGATAAGCATCTGTATATTCCACTTGAAACTTGATTTTCAAATTCTTACCATAAAAGCTATACTGAAAGCTAATATGTCAGTGCAGTACTACGAAAAAGAATCATGTTAAAATGGTGTACTCTTATTCAATGCTTGACACAAAATGTTGTTATTGGCAAGATGTAAACAGTTTTAATAAAATATATATAACATACTCCTACAATACTATTAGTATATATTAACAACATTTGATATGTATAATAGTGCATTTAATTTAAAGTGTTATGTGCATTAGCCTAGTTTGAATAAATAACTTTAAAAAAATAATTCCACTCAAACAGAAGTTTCATGCCATTATCAACGAAATTTAATGACTAAATTGGGTTCATTTTAGATTAGATGTTAAATGAATGTAAGTATATACAATTAACTAACTCACTCTATGGATTATAAAACTCGGAAGTTCATCACCGCAGTAACACACGTTCGCTATTGGATTCTATCCTGGGCAATATCAAGCCAGTTTTCATCACGAACACCTACTTCTCGAAGATCTCTTCTAATATTGTCCTCCCAATGACGTCCTGGTCTTCCATATGGCCTCTTTCTGTCAGGCCTTCCAACCAGGATAGAATATAATCTTCGTTTATTCCCCATCCGAGCTACATGGCCTGCCCACCTTAGTCCTCGTGGAGTTCTTCATTATGTAGTCTCCTCCACTCTCCAGTCATCTAGTCGCGTTTCGACTAGATGACTGGATATCTTTCACAAAATCTTATTTTCAAATACACGTAATTTATCGTCATCTGCGAGGGTCGTATTCCAACTTTCGCAACCGTAAAGTATTACCGGCGAATAACCGTTCAGTATATTTTAAATTTCAATTTCCTTGCCATTAATCGTTATGTTAGAAGTTTTTGGACTGAATAGAAACATGCATTCCCCGATACTAAGCGACTTTTTATTTCTTCCATGACCTAATTTTTGCTTGTTACGTATGCTTCCAAGTATTTAAATTTGTTTACTTTCTCTATGACCTCATCCCTAATTCAAATGTTTTACTTCATTCATTCCCTGTTTTTGGCTTGTTATAATGTATTTTGTTTTATCTATGTTTACCGGTAGCCCTATCTCATCGCACGTTTCTACTAAGGCATCGGTGTTGTTTTGTAGTGCATCTATATCGTCCTCTATTAAATCTACATCATTCACGTATACAAACAGTTGATTCAAACCATTCAATAATAGCCCCTAAAATCGTATATTCTAACGCAAAGTTAGACAGTAGTAGTGACAAGGCATCGCCTTGTTTCAATCCGTTGCGCATCTTGAAACTATCTGACATATTATTACCTACCCTTACTCTGCTTATGGGGTCGTTGAGACACATCTTAACTATTTGAACCAGTTTTTCGGAATTCCAAATCGTATCAGGATACTGTATAACTTTTCCGTTTTGATAGAATCATATGCTTACTTAAAATCAATGAATCGCTGATGAACCGTCCCACGGTAATCCCATTTGTCCTCCAAAATTTGTCTCAAGGCGAAACGCTGATCCAATGTGGATCTATTTCTTCTAAATCCACATTGATCTACAGTTATTTTATCTACGTATACACTTAGACGTATTAACAGAATATTACTTAATACCTTGTAACAGATTGGAAGTAACGAGATTCAGGATAATAATTACAGTCCGAGTTATCGTTTTTTTTTTGTAAATCGGAATAATCCTTGTACCAGAAGCCAAAAACGATGATTTGGTATAAAATCGGGGGACAAGATGAAACTTTCGGCACTTGTACACTGACAAATATAGAGCACAAAAATACGTGATTGACATTCCAAAAAGGACGCTATCCAAGATGGTGCCCATTCAAGATGGTGGCCGACGTTATTTATTAAAATCAACATATCTCGGCTCTGCGTTAACTGATTTTGATCAATCTTTTTTTAAATGAAAGATATGTGTATCGGCTACATTTTCGTTTATAAACAATATTCTCGTATATCTAACAGGTTTTCATTTAAATGTAAAAACCTTTCATTTTAGCATGAAATATTGTATTATTTAATTATCAACTTTGAAACGACTGGTTTTAGATAAACTTATATCCTTACACAAAATATAGCGTGTAACCTAGACTTTAATTAAAAAAAGATCAATTAAATCCGACAAGCATAACCAGAGATTTTTACACTTGTTTGAAAAATTCTGCAATGCGAGGCAACATTAAGAAAGCACTAATGTGAGTAGAAGCTACATGACATTTTGGTATAAAATACAGGGAACGAATGAAACTTTCAGCTTTTGGACAGTTGTCTATGAATAGCAAGAATATGGGTGATAGACATAAAAAACGGTAGTATCTCAAAATGGCGGCCATTCAAAATGATGGTCATCGCCAATTCTCAATGTTATGAGATTTCGATGGTTCCATTTTTAAATGAAAGTTCATTTCTTTGCCTTCAAATTTTATTAGGCGCAATATGTTCATAAATACAATAGAGTTGTTCGGTAAATTTAAAAGAATGTCCATTTTAACCTAAATTATTCTATTTAATATTTACTTAAGCATGTTTAGTTTTGGTTTATTAAGTTAAATTTAAAAAAATAACAAAATGTTTGTTATTTTTTTATTCAAGGTCTTATTAGGAAACAATATGTTTTAGATAAATATTTGCTTTGAAAATGCTGGTGGGCCGTGGCAGGGTAATGGTTTAGCGCTTACCTCTGATGCTAGCGGTGGTCGGTTCGACCCCTGCTCCTGCTATATGGATTTTGTGGTGGATCAACACCGTATGCGTGGCTTTTCTCGGGCTTTTCTCGTTTCCTCCTAGTTTCTTTATTCCACCAGTTCATCTCATCATTCATTCTGTTTCACCCAAAGTTGAATAAATGTCTTAAAGTTAAATTCAAAAGATGTTTCATTTATGCTATACTTTCATTTAAAGAAAAGACTATAATATCATATAATCTAAACCTTAGAAATCACTACTAATAAAAAGTTTGGTTTTCTGTAGTACTGTACAAACAGGTTAAAGCAAGTAAATGCTTTGTGATAGGTGTTAGAAACTAACTGAAAGTACTTTATATTGGCCAAAGAATCTCAGAAATTTATTAACAAGTGGCATCAGCTGTATTAAGAGTCCATTCAGGTCAGGCTGTGACAGTGTAAATGCATTTGCAGGACAAAGAAAGATTAAAAGGTTTACTGGAACACACAAAATAATGTCACAACATTTAGAAGCATATGAATCGAGTGAACTGTTCCAGATGAGTTATTCAAGATACTTGGAAATTTACTTGTGACATGTATTCCAAGAAAATATAAATTGGAAGTGGCAATGAGCTCGGATGAAATTATTTAGATCCAAAGGCGGGTGAGGTCGATTGTTGCTAACTACCATCATGCAAAGATACATTTGAACGCGCAATTTTCCAGATAGGGATTTAGAAACCAAGACTTGGAAAATACTCCTAAGTATACCAGAGGCAGAAGAGTATGAATGGAGAAATAACAGCGAAGGAAAGCTATGCAAAAGTTTGATCCCCGGAGCGTTTGCACCAAAAACTGTTGTACTTGCCATCCTGCTGTTTAGTTGTTACAGAAATATGCACTAATTGATCTGGTTCAGATTATTAATTAGCGTATTATTGCTCTTGTCTTCAAGTAAAAGCAGTGTCTTTTGCAAAAGCATTTATTTATCTAAAAATAGTAGCTTTCTAACATTTATGGAACATATGCAACTTTAAATAAGAAAATATTATGCATAATTTTTTTTCCTCCTTTTTGAAAATAAATTTTCGCTTAAACCTAAACTCTGCCTCAGTAAAAAATTTAATAAATATCATTTCTGTTAAAATTCTCACTTTTATATTTAACTGAAAAAATATTAGATGTATGCAGATATTGCTCATTGGACTCAAACATTGTATATTTCGTTGTGGTCAAAGTGCGTGCTGTTTACCAGTAGGTTTTTCGAAATCGTTAAAGTTATCAGTCTTTCTCCATTGATGTCTGTCTTTTCGTGAAGGTTCTATTTGCCTATAATAGGTCTATATTATTGTTCCCTTCCTACCGTTTCATTGAAACCACAAAACACAGTTTTCGAATTATACTTCGGTAATCGGTCAAACAGCCTTTCTACCTCATCGTAGAATATATCTTTGTCGTTATCAGTAGCCACCTCGGTTAGAGTATAGACGTTCAATAAAACCCTGTTGCTCCATCGAGTACGTATCGTAACGTACGATAGTCTTTCGTTTACGAACTCTATGTTCTGAACCGCTTGAAGAATACTGTTCTTAATGATGAATCCTGTTCCGAAATTGTGAGACTGTGTTCTCCCGTAGTAGAATGTGTACTTGCCCTGTGGGATGCTATCTTGACCCTCCCACCGACCTTCTTGTATCGCTAATTTATCTAGCTCGTACTTCTGGGTCTCGCGTACCGCCACCTGAAGAGCGCCCGTTTGGTATAATGTTCGTACGTTCCACGATCCTATTCTAAAGTCTATCTTAATCCTGTTTTTGGAACCCCCGAAACAGTCCCACTCCGGAGATCCGAACGAGGAACTAGTTTACTTCCGGAATATTATACCCCAGGAGAATCCATGAACCATATGTTACTATTTCTTTACATATATTAGCGGTGTAGAGTTGTCAGCTCTACGACGTCGCAGTAAAGGTAGACATTCAAGATGCCATCTGTCCATCTCTGAGCCTTGCCGATGTCATTCATCTTCAGCCTCAGAGTGGTAAAGGTGATGCTGCTTCTTCTCTCCATGATATTTTTGTTCGGGGTTATCTTCCCCTAGCCTTTGTAGATCCCTTTACTAACTGCAAGGCAGCAGTACTGGTTTTGGTCTGGCCCGGAATAATCCGGTACCTACCATATCTGGTCGACATTCCCCTATCCGCCACCTGGGAAGACCAGTAACTCCAACCCGGAAGAATATGCAATAAATCACATAATATATCTTATGATCCTTTCATAAAATAAATATAAACATATTATAGTAGAATTAGATTGCTACGTGCTATATTCTATATTTTAGATTAACGTTCTATAGAACGTTAGATTTTACGTTCTATATTCTTAACTAGATAAAGTCTTCTATTGTCGAAGAACTTGCCCTCACAGTTATCAACAGCGATGAAACAATAAACCTAATACAATAATGAATTTTCTAGGGAGATTGAAAGCCGTTAAGTCCAAGGATGAACCCACAGAGTATGGTCAGTTCTTCGACTGTACATTTCAAAAATTTTCTGCTTGAGTCTTTTGCTGATGGGTCTTCGAAAAAACCGTCAGTTTCATTCTACGTCAAGTCAAATACGAAAACATAATATGATTAGCAAGATAAGTGACTTTTGATTACAAGTCTGGTATTCATATATGTGGTTGAAATTTCGTAACGCCTTTATATGCGTTGATGACCGAAGATTTAACATTTCTAGGATCTGCTTCTCAGTACCTTTTCGCGGCGTAATGCCCTTATCAAAAGAAAGGATTTATAGAAAAGGTGAATTTTGCGAGACGGAATGGTTGATCTGAGAGAGGAAAATATATAATTTATCTATTTCTGTACACCTTTGGTCAGGACGTTATACTCTTTGCTTACAATCATGTTATTGTATGCTCAGGATAGTTAGTTTTTGATATATATATAATTGTTCGTTTATATATTTATAAAATAGAGTTGAGTGGAAAATCTGACATTGAGAAGCACTGTGCATATATAGAGGCACAAAAGAAGATGATGTGAGTGAAGATGAATTGTGTCTTTATTTAGAGCTGGTTCGTGCTCACAAATGGAGACATTACAACCGGAAATGTAAGTTTGGAATTAGGTTTTTAACTGGTCGGAGTTTGAAATATAAGAGTGAAAAACTGTACAAGTAAATTAATTGCAGGGACGCGTTCTGGGACGGTAACAAAAAGGTCCAGGGTTCGATCCCCGGTCTAGTCGCATACTTTTCACTCTTTAATATTAATTGCAGGGAATTTAAGTCGTGATGTTGAAAAGTCGAATTGCCTTAGCCTAAAACGTTTAAATCTTAATAAAGTCTGTTACCCCAAAAATTATATAATATGTTAAGCGATCTAAATAACAATATTCTTACAATAAAGGCTTAAAATTATCAACGAGCAAATCTAGCAAATCTAAGAATGAACTTCCTATTTTGGTCTCCCAATTTACATACATCTATTTCCAAAATAATTTATAGATTAACTGTCAATTCTCTATATAGGTATATGGAAACTAAACAAAATGTTTACGTAGTTTTAAGTTTGGTCCTGGATCTTTACGGTCATCAGATACCTTAGGGCAAGTGGTATTTTGTGCGAATAGTAATTAACACATGATAACCAAAAACGTTTTAGCCATACTAGAGCAGTTATAAACAAAGAGCAATGCAATGGCTGGTACGCACCTTTAGGATTCGAAGTAAGCTCCATCAGCATATAACATCTTTAGCCAACGTTCCTGCAGCTGCACAATATCCTGGTGATAAAGTCGGCGGTCTTCGGCGCAAAGGAGTCAGTGAATTCGTTCCGCATGTCTCCCTCATTGGTTAAGGATCTCCCACTGAGGTGGTTGTCGAGGGAATGACACAGGTGGTAATCTGTTGCCGCAATGTCCGGTGAACATGGTGCATGACGCAGTGTCTCCCAGAAAAGTTGTTGAAGGGTCTTCCGGGTCCTCTTTGCCCCATGTGGCTTGGGATTGTCATGAAGGATTAGCAAGCCCTTGCGATACACCAATGGCGACTGCTTCTACAGCAATACACGGAACATCCTTTGCACTCCTGTGAGTAGAGGTCAGCAGTGATGATCTGCCCAGGTGGAAGGAGTTCGTAATGCACCACTTGCCGACAAGTCCAGCATACATATAGCATAACCTTTCGTGGGTGCCGAGGTGGTCTTGAGGTGTGACGAACAGAGTCGCCTGGCGACAACCAATGTCTGGTACCCTTGGGAGTGTCATAGAAGACCCACTTTTCGTAACCAGAGAAAGTGATCAAATGTGGGTGTGTTTAGGTACCGAGTGAGCAACAACAAACAGGCTGTCATTCGTTTTTCCTTGTTGGCTGCTGACAATGTGTGGGGTACCCTCTTGCTTAACCTATATGACTTCCCTACCGCATGCAGGTGCAGTTTGACTGCTTCAGTGGAAACTTGGAACTTTCCTGCAAGTTTATCACACGTTTACCAATGTCCTCGATAGCTGCTTCTAGGTCCTCTTCATGTATCACATATGGTCGTCCACTGCGAGATTCATCAACAAGGCTCTTATCTCCCGAACGGAATTTCTGGAACAAATGACTGGCGTTCGCTCACGGCATTCTCACCAAATGCCTGACATATACGGCGACTGATGCGGCAGCTCACAGGTCCACTTTAGAGTCATACAGTAAACAAAAGAGAACAAGCTGTTCAAAATCTCCATTTCTCCTTTAGACTAGACAAGTTATGACTACTGTGTGTGAGCAATGTGAATGTATTACTGAAGGTTAATGGTTAGACTCACTCCCGATCGCTTGGCAGGCACGTGCGTCATTTCGTTTCCTCTCTGTGAGTGTATGATTAATTGGACTTCAAATCGGCAAACATTTTTAATTACTTTGTATTTATAATTAGAGCCACTTTGTCTTTAAGCGTTCTTCTTATTTTTAATCTTAAAAGAATTCAAAAATCGTCAGTAGTTTAGCCACTGCAGATCAAGTTTACTATTAAAATCACTTGCAATGGCGTACTTAATAAGAGCTCCCTTGACGATAGATCTCTATCACATTTACATCCATTTCATTACGACTGCAACTTTGTGTCGAAGTACCGAAAGATATCGAACAGAACGTAACATGACCACAGTTTTATACATTTTTGTATATATTCGAAATTTAATTGGCTGGTATAATTTACCATCGAAACATTTTCGAACATCGGAGCTACGCGAGCTGGTATCTTTCTAACATATTCTATTAATAATAGTGCCTGAAATGCTTACCTGAGATACACAATTTCATATTGTCATAGATAGTGACCATGAATGTTCCATTTATAGTAGGAGTCCGACCGATATCTTTTCGTTTATTAATTAAGTATGTTGCACTACAAAGTAGTGAAGGTCCTACTTACGGAACCGAATTCGTTTACGAACTACTTGGGTGAACATTATATTTTCAAACAGTGTAAATCATAGTGTCCATATTGCATACATTCACCTGGAACCTAAATATGAATTGCATTGTTTGAAGACACTGCCATCATGACACTGAGAAGGAACAGGAATCTGCAACGCATTGTAATAGTTAACTGGTATATATTCTGAGCTATTGTGTATTGATTACGAAAGTTTTCTGGGGATCAGACGGATTAAATACTAATAGCACAGTTCTATCTCTATTCAACATCCTTGGTCTGCAGTGCCATACGTTTAGTTGAGTGCACCGCATTGAATACCAGCGTCAACTTGAACATCGATATAAGCTGATCCAGCTGATTGTAAACGACCTTCAAAGTATCTTGATATGTAAGTGTTAACCAACGAAGTTCAATATATTATGTGACGTCCACGTTGAACCATGGTTTTGTTTAGAAATTTATACCTAGGTTCTGTGCGCAAACGTTGAGATACATGGACTTAGGAAGCCAGCGAAACCACTAACCATGAAATGGCCCAGACGATATGAATCCTTCAACCTCATTTAGTAACAAGTAACTTCTGGGGTCAACTTTGGAGATGTAATGGTCTGGAGTATGTTATCTAAGTTCAGTCCACTGTTTTGAAATGTGGTCATTATACTCAACACTCTATTTTCTATAATTTTCAATATTTTCGATAATTTCATGAGAGCGCGTTTCGGGAACAGTATAATATAGTGTGTCATAATTCCAGGTTGTATAGGAAATGAAATAATAAATGCTTTTCGTCTCTCAGAACATATTAATTTAATTTTACGGTTGCAATGCATTAATGTAAATGATTTTGTAAGCGAGAATACAAATTACTACTAATCAATGAATTTAGGAAAACGCCACATGTACCATCAACAATCATATATGAATATAACTAAGAAAATCACGAATTAGGAAAGATATTGTATAACAGAAAATTTAATTCACTGTTAAAAATTACAAATATATTTTATTGTGGCATTTCAATTCTCTAAAATGTTTCAGTTCCATAGTTGTGGAATTCATCTTCTATTTACCGATTGGCTGAGACTAATTAGATATTTGATCTTTAAAATATTAATATCGGGATATTATAGATACCAAAGAAACATTCAGACATAATCGTACTTCTTCATATCTTCTGAACTGTCACCTGAAATGAATTTAATAAATAAAATTGGTAATTGTAAAATTAAAACTTCTGACTAATACTAAATTTAGCAAATCTAAAAAAATATAACGTTTGATTTATTACAAAAAATACTGAACAATATAAAACTTTCGTGCACTCTGAACATGTCAACGTTCTTTTTCTCAATTAGTACAATTTATGTGTCGATCAAATTAATACCAATATTACCACTTTCGTCAATGATATCTATGTAAAAATATCTATAAAACTAATTCCTTCTCATTAATATAAAAGCCAACTTTTACGAACGTTGTTTCTGCTTTAAATTTCATTTAACAAATTCTTTACGAGTAGCTATAATAGTGACACTACACATATAGCAAACTAAATAATTTAAGTGATTTTTCTTCACAAGAATGTATCAAGTTTTTTACTTCATATGTGTAAAAATACAATATATGCTGGATAAACATATAGGGAATTATTTTCGCAAAGATGGGTTCTTTGCATATAAATATTCTGCAAACAAAATATCTTTACATAAAACATATGGACTAAACCGTAGACATAAGAATCATAAAATGCAAGGATTTATAAGTTTGTTAAGGGTACAAAAGCAATGTGTCAGTGCACAGTTATTAAGTAAGGATGCTATAGATATAACTAAACAGGGTTTAGATTTTAGATTCAGAGCAAAAGCGGATAAGCTACGTATGTAGCGATGTAAGCGTTCACACCTTCTGATAAAGTCGAATAAGTTAAGCAGGTTCATATATAGTTTGTCAATTATCAGGTTCTGAAATCTGCACTTGATGTAAACTTAAATGACTTCTCTTCCAGTCTATACTAGTCTTCATATATTCAACAGATAATATATGCCAAAAACGATCAGAATGTGATAGGTGTCTTTATAAATGTATCGACTAATATACCTGATATATATTGGGCAAGTACGTCCTTCACAGTTTCAATGGTGGACTGTAAGTTCTCCATTGGGAGCATTACGTTTCAGAAGGAAAACGCAGTGGCTTCCCACGGGTACTGAATAACCGCGACCTGCAATGTTTGGGCAAACTGACAAGCAACAGTGCGTGATCTGGCAGCGCTAATCAAGGCGGGGACGTCCCAGGAACGTATATCAAGGTACCTGTAACGCAATTTGGTCTTCCTGGGGTATCGCAGGTGAAAAGAGTCACCGGTGTAGCTTATTCGCGGCGGCGTCTCACATGGGTCGGGTCTTATAGCACTGGCAACGTGTAGCGTGCTCAGAAGGTCACGTTTCCAATAGGTACGCCCAAATGATAGGGCCTTGGTGTGTCGCAGTCCCCACGAGCCCATGTACCCAAGTTGTCAACAAGACACTGCGCAAGCTGCAGAAGCCTAAGTGAGGGTGTGGTAGAGTTTAACTCACATGGTTTGATCCTTGTTCCGCTAGTAAGGAAAATTTTGCAGTAAGCTCTATCTGCAGACGCTTGATGACCATCTCCAACCTTATTGACTTCATTTACCCTACCAACAATGGGATTTTCCAGGACAAAAGCACGTCATATTACCGGCCTGCAAAGATATTTGGCTGATTTGAGAAACATTCTGGCAACTTCCAAAGTATGATTTGGATCCCTACATCGCCTGACATGCACCAAACCGAGCAAACGTTAGAAACTATCTATTGACTGCACTTCCTTCGTGCGGACCACCAAGCGACTAGTCACGTCCGTACCAGGTTGAGTCGCTGCACTGCGTACTGCTCAAGAGAATCCCACACATTATTAGTCAGTTATCCCATAACTTGTGGCTCTCCAATGTATATTAAAATAATTAATAAGTTGTTAAAGTACAGTGGATCAATTTTGTACTTTTTTCAACTTCCTAGCGACAAGGAAATCCTGTGTGAACTGATTAATGTTGTTGGTTTTAAAGTTCAGAATCCTTAAGTAGAGCTGGATTAATGCAACGTACGTAAGGTTGACTTTATCGATTCAACTCTTTTCGAGAAAACATTAACGTCCCAGCGGGGTAACCACAGCAAATTACTCTTCATCTACTGAATACTGCAGTGATCCAAAGTATTGGTACAGCGATCTGAAATTGTTGTTTATAGAACTCTTTAAGTTTATATCCACTTCATTGCAGAATTATATCAGTATTTCTTTTTTTTTTCAATGACCTAGAAATTTCTCTTGCTTATACAGATGCTGAAATAACATATTTTATGTTTGTTAAAATCCAGATGGCTTCATCCCCTGCCAAAATGTAGATTTAGGAATTGTTGTTCCTAAATCTGGAAAGGTTTAATGTTACTGACCGGAAACAAACGAGCCCTTCTTCCTCTTTAATGAGAATTACTGGGATCGACAGGAGTAAACTTTGCTATGGTGTAACATGTTTTGCAGTGTTCTATGACCACTGTCATAAATAGTACTCATAATAAAATCCAATTTTATTGAGACCATTTCATCATCTCTTTTGGCCGTGGGTCGCCTAGTGAAGGTGATTGATCGCTACGAAATTTTTGACAGAAAGTTACAGAAGACATAAGACTTTAAACAATGGTGACAGAGGCAGTTCCTATTCTTCGGTGAATGCCTGTCACCATCAGTCTCTGATTTTAGAAACAGGATCACACGCTCTGTTCTTTTAAGGAAACCTCCAACAATCGCAGACACACAGGCCCACACTTTACGATGCTGTTAAAATGTAATTTAAAATGTAATGAATTCAGGTATGTTTCACTCACACAGTGTCCATGATCTTGTTACACTCTTCATCAATAAATGTAGGTGGCGGCCTCCTGTGTACTATCACTCACGGGATTGTGCCTTGCTAATAGTATATATTATTGACATGCCTTCACGTTCCTTCCCTGTCAAAGGTAGTGAATCCCTGTAGCTAAGTTGTAGAGCGTTCGCGCTCAGAAGTTCCTGGATTCGGTTCCATCCCTACTGAGGTTTTCCAGGGATCTCCCTCAGTTAGAGCAGGCAACTGCTGGGGTGGAATCTTCAACGTAGGCCCTGCCCGAAACCTTCCCGATTTTTTCCCCTCCCCTATCCCGGCATGAGCCTTAGATGCCTAAAACCCATCAATAAAATTAGAAATTCAATTCCCTGTCAAACGGCTTCTCTCTTGTACGTTTGATACCCCTGATAACACAAAGTCACTCCTTCCTAGTATATTAATTCAATTATATTTTGGCATCAGTATAATACTTATATGTCTGTAAGTAAGACATCAAAAGTTTAAAATATTCTTCTAACCGTGAATTGAAAACGCTATTTCGTAAAATACATATATGCCATGGAAACTAGTAGCACATATGCCGTTCCAAAAAATTTCTTCTAGTATTAGCTCTTTCCGGAAATGGAATATCCATAATCGCATATATTCTTCCTTGTAATATATATGTGTACAGTATTAATTCCAAGTGAACCATTAATGCGTAATAAACTACACGTAGAAATCCTAACAATAATATATTTTAAATACATTTACCAATTTCTACAAATCTCTTCTTCTTTCCAAGTGGCAGGTCCGTATGCTTAAGTCCTAAAAATAAGCACAAAGAGATGATAAGAATAATTCTATAAATAGAGTTGTAAATTTACATATAAAAAATTTCCTATACCATGATAATATATATAACTAAAATCGAAGGTTGTAGAAAAGGCCGCAGAGCACAGCAAGTGACGCTGTGGAGGCAGCAGATGTACAGGTAGTGGCGTGTCCGAATAAGTATTTGGAAAACTCCGAAAGAGAAGACAATAAAGAATGGGGAAACAGAGGTATGGTAGGGAAGTTCTGCGGCAAAGTTAGATATGTTATAGTTAGAGAGGCTATCGAATATTAACATATGTTAAGAATTCAGCAAATGTAATACCAGCACTGTGTAAATTACTTGGTAAATATATGGGATACAGAAAATACCCACCTGTGCATATTTGAATTGCCCTCTTGCGGTTGCCAGAATTTGGAATCGGTCGCAGAGAACTGGCGCGCATGCCGCCCGATGATTTTAAGAAGAAAACGAAAATTACAGAGCTAGTAATGTGTTGTCTGCTCTAATCGCTTGCAAACTGTTGACTCCGTGGGTTCAACGGCACGGATCAGTGACGCACTTGTCATACTGCTTCACTGACAGAGAAAACCTTTGAATATGTCTCGTGTGACGGGAAATGTACATTCCGCACATGCTAATGGAATATCAGCGTCAATAGAGGATGACCATCTTTAGAAATGTAATTTACAGTTCATTCGTCAATGTGACATTAAACTATGTGTTTCGTCCAAGATCTCCAATTACAATGGCAATCAATGGCCTGGAAAAAAGGCTCCTATGTAGTCACTAAGAACGGCACCAGGACATATCATAAAGTTAAAATCATGCCGAAGTGCTTCTTTAAGCATTTAGCATTGTGACGTCGAAATAATCTTTGAGGACGTGACTGACACGAAAAGCCATTTGTTGATTTTGCATACTGTGAGGGAATAGTTTACATTGTTAGCAAATTCGCAAAGTTTGCATTGTGAACACCTTGAATCGTGTTGGAACACCCCATGGTATCACATCGACAATATGTTCATGTTCATCATTCCGACGTTAGTCAAAATGAGCTGGAGAGCATACATGCAACAGTTTTGCTAGGTGCCAAATATCCCTTGCTTCTTTAGTTATTTGAGGAGTTTGCTTCACACCTACCCGAAACAAAATTTTCCTGTTACGGTTTGAAGTCATCGGAGATAGGCAACAATGTAACACAATTCGATCTTTTATCAATAATGTTAGTTCTAGAACTGTTGACTGTAGTAATGATGCTTAATGAAATTGCGTAATGCTAACACGCAAATTAATTATATTCGCATTGCTAATAACGTAGTTTGGTGAATCGTGTATCATAAAATTGTATGCATTCAGCGAAATCTTCTCGTCTGAATGCTCGACTAACAAATGAACTTCTTCCAAGCACAACATTAGATTCTATAACAGTCATTATGTTGTTTTTGGAAACATCTAGATACATTATCATATTTTTGTGCTTGAGGAAAAAATTAAAAAGATTCGTTGTATAAAAAAAAATAGACCTTTTGATACAAACAGCTTTTTGCGTACTGGTCCAAATGAGCCCTTCTCATAAAATTTTAAATAGAAAAAGAATAATGAAGCATGTATTCAGTCGAATCAATTGATTAATTTAATAAATACTCAGATTTGTCACACGCAGTTTACTTCCATTGGGCTTCTAACTAATACAAATCCGGATTAATAATTAGTAATATATTCTTAAAGAGTAAATAATTACAGCATTTATTAGAATCTACCTTCCCATTTGTCTATGATAAGCAAGGAATAACGTATTTAATTCATTTCATATATAATGAGATTGGTAATATATTTATTACTGCTCAATATTGAACATAAAATGTTACATTATATTATCAGGAAAATAATTTACTTTACAATAAATTTTATTTTTTAAGCTAGCCTATGTTAAATTCCCTATAAATACAAAATCTACGTGATAACTCAAAACCCACTGCAGATAAGATAAGTCATAGCCTAATTAAAAACAATCATTAATGCTTTATCCAAACAAATAGAAATACCAGAGGAACATAGTGTAAATATTCTTTTAAATTTCTTCTACGTCGTCTTAATATACGTTGACCAAATTAATTTATATAATTATTATTTTATAAAACAAACAATAAGTGTTTCATTGCATGCAGGTACATTGTAATTACAGAATGCGAAATGTGTGCAATAAAAACAGACAATGAAATAAATTCCAATCGCGTCTTTTCTTTAGAAATGTTACCCCGTCTGAAGAGGAATTGGACTATATCTGAAATATCCCTGAAAATGCATTCGATATTACACAATACTTTTTCTTAGGTGAACAATGTTTATAATATGAAGTCTACGTTAATACATAGAGATGATATTCCTTGGTTCACGCCCGTTAAATGCTTGTATCATAGTGCCTTCGGGGAACATTATAAATGTAATTATCATAATTATATATACTGTAGGCATATAATTACTACCACGTTGAGTCATATGTTCGTAGCGTTTCCATGGATAATGTGCAGCACCTGCCTACCCCTGTACCACAGAAGCCTTTTCGTCGAAGTACATCCGATCACACTGTATGGTCCTTCTCGAACGTTCCACCAGTGACACAAGCCCCTGAAGATACCAGGATGCAGGCTTTGAAGCAAAGAACTCAGTAATGGCAGTTGTCACATCATCCACGGAATGGAATTGTCTGCCCCGCAGGAAGTGTGCCATGGAAGGAAACAGATGAAAATCAGGAAGGTCGGAACTATAGGGAGGGGTAAAATGTCCACGGCATCCACGTCCGCAATGTGCTGGTGGACTCTTCTTGACCAGTGGCATGGAGCGTTGTCAAATTGGAGGAGCAGTCGCTTTCGGTTCACCAGTGCTGGATAACGACGGACGCACAATGTCGTATACCCGTTACAGCTGTTCAGCATACAATGTCCCATCTACGGAACGACCATGTGGAACGAGCTCCCAGTGCACCGGCCTTCGAAATTCCACCACATACACAGCATTTTCTTCTCTTCAAACCGCCCTCTTTGAACCACTGGCTGAGCCTCTTTACCTGGTCGAAGCCATTGTTTCCTGGTGTCAGGATAACAAAGAAAGTTCCACTTTTCATCATTCGTGATGATCCACCGCCAAAACATGTCGTCAGTTGTGTTTCGAAGCAGTTCTTAACACAGGGTAACACGTTGTTGAGCTTGAGCGGGAGGCAAATCATGCGGAACCATTCTCGGTTGGCTGGAGCGAAACCCAAGTTGATGAAGATGAAGAACGGCACTGGTTTGTGATGTCTGGACCTCAGCTGACGGGTACTGGTTCCTGGGTTTCCTTCAACAGCGTTCAGCAGGGCATCGATATCCGTCGTCAAAGGGCGTCCACTCTTGGGCTTGTCATCGAGACTAGTGTCCCCAGACCGAAAACGTTAAAACCACCTTCTACCTCTGGACGGATGGACAGTATCTTCACGTTCTACGGCACAGATTTCCTTGGCTGCTGCTGCTGCATTCAACCCCTTTTTTCCAGTAATGGCGCAGAAGCACACGACACACAATTTCTCCTCAGCCATTGTCCTGCCAACTGTGTATTCAACGTTTAGTTCCTCCCACACCGTTAGCGCTGTGATCAGACGACACGTGACAAGCTTTCTGCCACCATCACCTTCACCTGTTCTACATGTTGCACATGGATTTCCGGCATCGAGTGGGCGGGGCCACCCAACGCTACGAACATATAACTCACCCTGGTATATTATGATAAAAATGTTTTGAATAATGATGTTTATTAATATCATCAAATTTATAGGGTACGAGAATATTTAAGAAAAAAGTATAGTAGATATTCCTCTTAGGCTTCAGCAGAAAGTGCTGTGATGCCTTATGTTCCAGCTTGGTGTATTATTAGTTCGTCCGTCGACAACTTTCAACTCAGACTCTACTAGAGCGAGGAAGGTGGTAGAGATGTGGTTGGAAACACCTCAAGGAGACTAATTCATAACAGTATAACTCATTTAGAAGTCAGACTAAGTGACAGAGATAAAAACTTTGTCAGATATTTGGGCAATTGAAATACTTGTTACTGATAGGGTTAAGAAGGCGATTGAAGAGTCGTTGGAAACGTCTTGGAAATGCGGTTCAAATTCGTATAGTTCATTAAGATTTCAGGGTCAGTTCTTGAGTGTCAGGGGTTAATTTTAACTTTGGAACTACTTGAACTAGGAAAGTGTTTGAGGTTTCGTTTTAATGCTCTAGATAACACTAGTTTAAACCTATATCAATATTTAAGTATGCAGGGTCGGTTGCCGAGTTCTGGTGGGGGTGGGGGGGATTTTAACTTTTGTATTACTAGTGGCTGGGGTGGATCCAGAAATCTATTAGCAAGACGAGTTGTAACCGATATCATTCACCCAGAATACCAGGGCAATCTCAAATTTGAGGGTTTAGGGTTTCAACCTGTAGATATATGCTAGGGCTAATAAACTCTTTGGGGTGTGTTTGGAACGATTAAAGCAACATGAGTTCAAATCCATAAAGTTTATCAAGAATGCAGAGACGGTTTCGGGACTAGATTTCCACTTTCGAACTACTAAGGCTAGACAATTGGTTGAGGTGTCGTCTGATAGGTCTCGGTAATACTAGTTAGGATCCATATCGTTTATTCGGATTTCATGGATGTTTCGAGTACCGAGGGGTGATATTCAACTTTGTAAATACTAACGCAAGAAAAGTGGTTGATATGACGTTGGAAATGTCTCGTCAGGACGAGCTGAGGCAAGAATAATTCATTGAGATTTCAGCAGCAAGGAAGGAGCTAGGAAGGTGTTTGAGATGTCATTGCAAAAGATTCTTCAACATGAGCTGAAACCCGAGCTATATATGCAGAAGGCAAAGGCTGATTTCGAGTTCGGAGAAGTTTTAAAACTTTGAATTTTTTTTTGGCTATGAAGGAGCTTGAGGTGTGGTTGTAAATATATGTATCAATTATTTGAACGTAACTTTGATCAGAAAATATCATGTTCGCTGATGAAATCTGGTGGTAGTTTATACGCATGGTCTCCCAACAGCGCCACCCACCCCACTTGCATTAACAAGAACCTTTTCTTAGGTTAATATTGAAACGAAAACAGGAACATTGACAACCGCTGTGATCGGGACACTATCCATCCCCATATATTCTTTCGACTTGCACGTTTGAACAACAAATTCCTTAATAAAATATCCGAAGCATGCAATGGTTTGACTTCAAAACCAGTCAAGCATGTAGAACTTCAAGCTTTCAGCAGTAATCTATATAAGTAGAGTTGACCATATTATAGTGGTATAATAGATAGCATACCCGGGCGGCAACTGGTAGATCCGGATTGAAGTCCTGGTCACAGCGGTTGAAAATTTTATCTCTTAATTTCAAAGTATATATATTATTTATTGTATAATATACTGTGGTCTATTGTACGAAGGTTAATTGGCTGAAATACATCGTACCAACCATAATACACAAAATTGCATTCTATAGGACATTTACCCTTAGCGAAATATGATTATATTCAAGAGAAAGTGCCATAATTGGTATTCTTTACTGCAGGAATAATGAGTATCACCATTTTAAAATTAAACATTTTATAACTCAACAATTGAATTATTAGGAAATCTAATATTTCGAAAGCATACATTTCAAAATTCTATTCGAACGTCCCGCATAGCTTTTGTGTATCAGGAGTTCTCTTTCGATTATCATTTGTTAATTAAGGTGTTTTCCTATTTTATAATTGTGAGTAAGTTGACGTAATTCGTCAACAAAATAATATAATATTAAGATACTTTACTCATGCATGTTTTAGTAACAGCTGCATATAGCTGGCATACATTACAATGCAAGAATTGCCAGAATATTCATAAATGTTGTTTCATTCGGAAATCTTAAGAACAAAAAGAAAACAAACTACAATCATAAATAAAATTAAAATTCAACATAAAAACGCAGCCTTCTGTCTGAAGTAACAAAATAAGTTTTCCAAGATTTACAACAGGCCTTCTATGGTATCCTTCCTCGTACGTCTCAGGGGCGGTTTCTGCTGGTTACTTTGGGCGAACTTTGCCTTTTGGTCGAAGGCGCGTCGGTTATTTTAGTGTTGTTGATTGTCTGCAGTTTTCTCTTCTGGAGTGGAATGCTACAATCTTCCGAAGTTAATTTCTACCATTCTTTCAGCGTCTTTATTAACGGTTTGTAGTACTTGGTAACCTCTTTCTTGATACTTAATTATGCTCATCGCAGAATAATGCTGGTTTTCTCTTCGATACTGACTTGCGCTTTGTAAAACTCAAACAAATTATAGTCAGTTTTCTGGAGTATTGTTAAGTGAGTTTCTGGAGTCTGCTAACACCTTTCCCATTACTGACAAATGACTCGTAATGCTGAGCAATATGCACTTTCCATAGCAGTTTGCGCATAATTTTGAAGTATTCTTCTTGATTATCACTCACTACAAAAGTTGACCTTGGGCCTTCCTGGTGGTTTTCATCTTAGCTACTTTGATTCTTTCTTCACTGTCTCCTTGTTGTCCGACCTCCATGAACTGTACGTAGTTCAAGATGGTTTAACCTCCGCCAGGTATATAGAGTTTCAGGGAAAACAGAAAAAAAATCGTATAGAAAATGCATAATTGAGTCCATAAGAACAAACGTATTGAAAGCTGTACACATAATGTACACGCCTACACATAAAAAGATCAAGGAGTATGAAGTATTCTGAAACTTGGCAGGCGGTGTTCATGTAATGCACCCAGAGTATATACACTCCTTACATACAAAATATAGAAAAAAGCCCTAGATAATGAGAAAGCACATTAAACCGATAACCAGACAGGAACGCATTTCTGCATACCGGACACATACAGTGGAGGATGATCCACTACATTCGTTAAAGAGACAACCCGAGCTGAAACTTGTCAGCGAACCAATCGGAACTTTAGCTTAAGTTTTGGGTGGATAACCGAATCGATGCTTGGGACACTGTATGTCACTATTTTGGCCTAATTGAGCCAGATGACGAAGCGGTGATTTAATAATGTGTTTATTATGCACTGCTATGATTGTACGCTGTTTGTTTCTGTGGTTACTGGAAGTCGGAGTAGTATCTATAAAACACAAAACAATACAACGCTGGAAAGTTCTAACGTTGGTAATCTCTCTAAATAAAAATGCCCGAAAGAATGTTTCAAACACATTACACCAACACTGCTTGATCGATAGCATATTTTTGAGAACCGGAATAGACTATATTGCCAACCAATAAATAAAAACTTTAATTTTATTATTTATAAGAATGCAATAAATACATTGTTTCCGTTTTTAGTTAAAACAAAAAACGGAAATAGATAAATAGTTTATAGTTTCTTTTTAATTAAATTTGAAGTGTTTTAAAGACAAAGATTTACATTTAATGTTTTAAAGCACTGTAATTGTATTTTGCAGTAGTAGTAATATAAGTATTAGTATTGCTAGAAGTAGTAGTTGTTGTTGTAAAACTAGCAGTATTACTAGTAGTATTGGTAGTAGTAGTGTTGGTGTTGGTGTTCTCGCCAACATATTTATACACCTCGCACCAACGTGCGTTACCTTACCTAGTAAACTATGAAAATATTATCATACGCTTGGAAAGAATAAATGCCGCCGATGGTTAACACCCCCACCTCCACCCCCAACGGAAAGACAAGAATTTGATGGTTAAAATGTCAAATAGTATAAGAGTATTACAATCTTGTTTAAATACCCTAAAGTAATATTCCAGTACATAAGTAGACTTCTCAAGGATTATAAAAAAATACCATGTTTATTGGTTCAAACAATAGGAAAACGATTGGGTGAAGATTTGGCCACCGGGTCAATTGGGTCAAGATTCAATCAATGGGTTACCGAGCAGATTCACTCTGATGATTTCTGTTAAAACTGAGTACCTAGTCATCAGGGTCAAGACCTGGTCACCTGGTTAACTTTCGGATCGGATTACCTTATTTTCGGGTTGGATCCTGTCACCGAGTCAATAGAATGTCCCGGTTTAGGCTCAGGAGACAACAGCTTTTACTGGTATCATTCTCAACTTAGACTATATGTTAATTGTGTTTTATATAAAGACAGGGCTCCAAACTTCACCCAACACAGTGAAATTTACAGACTTCATACAAAATTGTGTGAATCAATAAATTGTCTTAAATTTCCGCGAGAAATGCCTGTGTTCTTTGTTTCTGGAAGGTTATTCTGTGTTTAAGTCCGAACACCCATATCGAATATTATCCCTCATATCTGATTTCCAGAGCAATTCTGAATTTGACAACCAATGTATTTCAGTGTAACGTACTCTTCTTAGTAAAAGAATTACACATCTTGTATTTTATCAAAAATGTCAATTGGAGTTGGAATATCTAAAAAAAAATGGACTAGTCTACTGCTAGTTATATTGTCTTGTTATTTGGTTGCCGAGCTGGTAGCCGTGTGGGTTGCGGCGCTAAGCCAGCAACTTGAAGGTTACCATTTAGAATCTCGTCTGTGGCATAAATGTGAATTTTAACGAGAATCTCATTTATAATCGTGTCGGGCCGAAGTAAAACTTAATAAAAAAGCCTCAAACAATATAAAGTTTACATTTGTTTTTATTATTTGTTTCTCGTAAAATTATCTATGGCTTAAGGTTTACAAACATCCTGCCTACTGCCCCCACTACATTATGTTCTTGTAAGAATGCGATTTAGTACCAAAATTAACTAACCTTGGAACGTGTGCATTGGTGATGTTATATTACAATCCTTTAAACATAATACTCAAGTTTGAGTCCCTTAAAAAAGTTGTTTATATATAGGGTTTCTCAAGGCATTTAATTAACTTGCCGCCTAATCTATGTCAAAATGCAATATATTTGCCCCTGATAATCCAGTGGGAGTATTAGAACAAATTATCACTGATATTTGCAAGATATTGTTTCAATTTAGTTGCCCACAAACTCTAATGTAACCAATTGCCATCAAAACTTAGGTTCGGACCTGTTTAACGAAGTTAAATCTATTGAACGAAACATATGAATTGTACGTATTAATATGCACGTGTTCAGTAAGTGACATATGTTCTGCTGAGAAGATCGTGACAATAGAGAAGTTACGCATTTGTTAAAGGCGATTTCCCGAAAGACAGAGACTGCACTATAGACAAAGTAGGTCTAACGTCTTAGTACTGTAGCATAAGGTTGGAATTCACAAGCGTTCATAGTTCCTGCTTATATCTGTACAGGTTTTTATAATATTGTAATGTTCAGCACGGTTAACAATAGTGCTTTTAAAAGTTCAGTTTAGAATTATGCTCTAAATGAACATGAGATTTTAACGTAACGCAGAAATGGCTTTTATATCAGTCTATAAAAGTTATATTTTGTTTTGTATATGAATTTCCTCCATCTATATGTATATTTTATTCAAAAGACAAAATAAGGTTGTTGTTTTCATATTTTCTACATTCGTTTCTGGAAGACGTATTCTTTGTATATATTTATAACATTCTTGATTAGAAATGAAAAAAAAATTGAAACGAACTAAATAGATTTAGTCTGCAAGTTTACCTTTTTCAGGCTTTTAGTATTTTGCTTGTAGTAGTATATGGAAGCAGAGTTGCCAGCTCGTCGTCCACATTAGCACATACGGTGGTTAAACTTTGATAAAAACAGCTTAATGTCCGCTTTTTCAACGGTTAATTGAACCAAAAATTGTGATTCAAAACGTTTAATCAACGTGTATGCTAGTGGGTTTGGATGCGCAGAGCTAGAAAACCCAGGTAAATAAAAGAAAGAACTAGCAACTGTAACGTTTAAGTTCGCGATTATGTTGGAGGTGACAAGGATATTAATTCTCAATAATCATCTAAAATTCCTTGTACGAACTGTATTGCTTAGAATGGCGAAAAGAATGCACATTTTAAAATAATGTTTTAAATAGATTCTGAGATAAAAATTAATTCCAATTATAAACAAGTTAGGTGGAACTCAGTGTTGGGACTATTTGCTTGTACTACCGCAATTATCTAAAACTGAGTATCCTTTTTGCGTGGCCATTGTTCCGTTGGTAACAAGCAGCGAGAGAAACCCAACTACAAGCAAACCACTTTCCTAGCGCTAATAGTTCATAATTTTAAACTCTCTCAATCTTTTAACCCGCCCTTAAAATAGGTTTGTCGTATCTTTGTTAGCTCTTTTAAAAGGCACATTAGCAGTATTCATAGTCCTAGAAGTTTCTGATTTTTAATAGATGTCACGTATTTCTATTACCTAGCATTGCGATCTTGATGAAGGATACGGTTTTGAACTTGTTCTTGTTTAGACCTTTCCAAATACACTTCAATCACGTTCTTAGCCCTTGTAGTTCTAAATATCATAATTTCCATCATAACCTCGGAAACGGACCTTGGTATCTCATCAATGAAGTGGGTTTAAGCTCGCCTTACTTGAACCTTCCAACGAGCTCGACCACGTCACTAGTCCTAGTTGTTCCAAAGCTGAAAATATACTGAAACTCGGGAAACGCCTTTGCTCTCTGACTAAATAATATTTGTTTGAACTCGTTTGGCTGGGAACCATATAGCGACTTCTGAACTCCATTTTTATCCCTAATAGTAATAAGGTTGATAATAATCCAAAAGATCTCAGAAGTGCTCTGGAATCGGGATGCATGATAAGTATTAAACTCACATTTCCAACACGTTTCTAACGACATTTACCCGTCTTCGTATCCCTAGTACTTTCAATGTTATATAATTGTCCCTCCGAGCTATGGTACTGCCTCTGCAAGGTCTGTTATATATAAAGGTTCGAGCTAGTATCGCCGAGACTTTGCAATGACACATCAATAATCTTCCTAGCGCTGAGTTGAAGATGGTGTATAGATGGACATACAGGTGTATAAGGCTCCAATTCACTTACTGCTGTTACTTAAAAAGAGATGTTCATATTCTATGCTGACAAATGGTTGCTATCAATTTCTAAAAGTTGATTCAGGTTGAAAATTTGACATCCATATTATATTCTAGAAACCAGATTTCACAAACTGTTAGCGGTTTTAAGTAATGAGAACTTGCAGTATATTAGGAGGCAGAAGTGTAATTAAAGACACAAAATCGACATATGAGTCAATTCCAAAGCTTCTAAATTGAAGTTCATAATTGATTTGAAATGTGGCAAAGGTACGGCAATACCGGCTATCGTCTTGCTCGTAATACCAATGCGACATTAGTCTACAATGTTATTAGCTCTAAATTGTTCACAAGTAAAATTTGTTTTTGTATTGACGGAAAGAATAAACGCAAGAAATGAACAAACTTGGGAAATATCAGCATAAAGTAGTTACAAGAAATAAGACAGCAAGCTGAGAGTATGTTAACATTTTAAGAAAAGTAGTGAGGACCTCGATCTGCAAAGAAATTTGTAAGATATGAAATTCTTTGTTGTAAAATTTATACTCGAAACGATTCAAGGAGACATTTCCTAATTTCGCGGTAAGGTAAAGTATATATTTTAAAGTATGTCACGTCAAGTTCAGTTTGCCATTCAGAAACCCGTAAGTGGAAATAACTCAATGCAAAGCTAAATATCTTTTATTTTAATATAATGCGTTACTTGTGTAACATAATGTATTATTCAGCATAAACGCGATGTTATAACAATATGTTTTTTACTAGAAGTCTTCCCACTAAAGAGGTTGATGCTAATAATACCTTCCGTCCGTTTATGTACCTTCAAATGAAGTAAATATATAATTTACCAGGAACACTTGAGTTATATCGTCCTCGTTTTTAGTATTATAGAAACACTGCACCTGAAACAGAAATTTAGCGAAGGCTCGGGTGTTGTTTAGAGCGGATTATAAAAAATTATTTACCTAATTCGTGGTTCTACTATCGAACCAAGTAGAGAATTTAAAAAAAAATAAAAACCAACTTTGAAATATATAATTATAAATAAGGACATCAAGTTAAAGAATCGCAACACAGAGAATGTTTTCGTATACTAGAAGATACGTATATGCTTAAACAAGACGAAATTAAAAAAAACAAGCATCTATATACTCTCTAAGGATATTACCTGGTGCAAAACTAGTATCCGAAACTATAAATAGGAACTGCAATGACTCTGGACTTCAAACCCTATTTTAAGGATTATCTCCCATTTCTTTATTGACGACATGAACATGATCATTATCGGAATTAATTAATATATCACTTCAACTAGTGTTATTTTAATCTTTACCTAATATCGTACTTTTGTATCATTTGACATTTAAAACTAATTTTTGGACAGACATTTGAATAATCACTAACAGTTTATCATCCCAAGGAATATACGATTACCTTTGCACTTCTCATTACAATCATCCAATGTAAAGAAATTATTATTGTTTCCGCCACATCCACTGTAAGTAAATACTTCGCATTTCTTTATCTTTACATTGTAGAACCATCGAAGCAAGTGAGAACTACACTGTCCCATATTTTTTGGCTCATTACATGGATCATTTTCTAAAATTCAAAATATAACTTATTAGAGCGAACTCATAGTTTTGTAATTAGCTAAAATTTAGATATAGCATCAGAATTATATACTAATGCAAAATAGTATTCTGCACTACGTCGTATTTAACGCATTAATTCTATTATATTTCAATAATCTATATTAATGGATAATTATGTCACAAAACAAGTAGATATAATACGCAAATAAAGATAATATTTATCATGAACATTTACCAGATAATTAATCTTGTGAGCTTTAGCGATATTAATACGTAAATTAATTAGTTAATTTTGCCATTCGTTTTGCCTATTATGGACCTTTCCATTGAATTACCTTTTGTACATTAGATGAAATCTATCGTTTTCAGAAGAAGTTATAATAACAATTTGTTCTTACCTTTAATCTTATAAACAAGTAGCAAGAATTCACATATAACTTACTTCCTAGTATAAACCATTAATATTGTATACCATGTAGTTCTTAATAATTCATGTCGTATTAATATACACGTACGTAGTTAAAGATATATTACTATAGTACACCAACAAAATCATTGTATTATAAGTGCGTCATCAAAACTTTTCGGCTTTCTGTTTTATTTCATAAAACAAACTCACGTTAATATCTTAAAATTTTGAGGATTTTCTCACACTATACTGTGTTATTCCTAAACACATACACCCTTACACTTGGTCGTAGCAAATTCAAAGATTCACCATTAAGGATTCTTACTTTAAATATTTGATTTCTCTATTAACTTAACTTACGCCTACCTGAACGGTTTGTAGCACGACTAGAATCGAAAGTAATATGCTGAAAACCTAATATGTAAGAAATTAACGACTATTATGCGGAATAACACAGTCTGTGTCCAACAACAAATGGGCTAGAGCTTGAACGTTTGAGGGATGATCAGATGTGTAAGTCATGTCGTTATACTAGGTTGTGTACCGCAAGCCATATGTGCTCGCCAAGAGATACTGTTATGTAATTAAATATTTTTAAAAGTATAAACCATTTATGAAAAACCTTTTTTGTACCATCTTAGAAACTAAACCAGCATAGTTATGTGTAGGTAGTGTGCCAGCTCGAATCGATATTCTTAGAATGCACTTTAAACTAATATATCAAAATATTTTTTGGAAGTGTTTTCTGAAGACTATTTTATATTTTAATAATTTTGTTTATGAGCAAAGTTATTGTTTATTGTATAATTAAGTCAAGTTTGATTCAAGTATTATCAGAACCACATTTCAGTAGAAACATTGAGAAAAATACTTACAATATAATGGGTTAAATGCAAGTTATTTCCAAATACATATATGTATGTTTTATCCAGTAAAGATATTATGCAATTAACTATTACGAACGTAACTATCAATATGTTGCACACGGTTCTAAGAAAAATACAAGATTGATCACATTATCGTAGTTTTGAATTTCAAATATCGGTGAATAATCCAGAAATCTGAGATTATTCTTATATTAAAAATTCTTGCCGGTAGTTTTAGGTAAATTCGAAGAGATGGTGTGTAACAAATTATTAGGCAGTACAAAACATTTCATATGGCCTTACTTCTAGAGCGAGAGAAAGATAGAGAGGAGAACGTCATCTCAGTAACATATTGTCGGATAAATGTCATGAACGTTGCTCAAATACCTGTTATTTTCTATCGTAACTAAATCAAAATAAGTATTAATGGAATCATATAATTATTCCAAATTTCCCACGTAGCATAGAATACCTGATAACCACTCATTCTGTATTCTGCATATGCTCAAATTTCTGATTATTACGATTTTCATGAGTAACACGGAAAATATGTAAAAGAAAATTCGAATGCTTTGGACAGTGAACGCAGTATGTAATATGGGAAAGACAGAACAGCAATTGTTCTTTTTTTCTGTATCACGTACACCACTATACTTCTTTACCCCTCAAATTATACCTCGAATGGCTACGCGCTTGTGCTATGGTTGTAGCTCAAGCGTCATATCTAACCTGTAAATTGCTTTGTTATTATCCCTTTTGTTTACAAAATAAAACTTTAAAAACAAAACACTATAATTTTCGAAAATCTTTCAAGACCTGTCCGGTAGTTGATAAGACTACTGTTCAGAAACTTTTTTTGGTTAATTAATCATGTAAGTGTGTGTGTATTCGAGCAAAACTCTGAAACACCTGGAAAAATTCATTGAAGTGCGGTACGCACACCACTTATAGTCTGAAAAAAATGTCGTGGGGTTAAGGCACAACTAGCAACTCTAGAGGTAGGGCATGGGAAGATAAAATACTAAATTCGTTGTTTATATTAATGGAAAAAACATAAGAAAATTATATATTTAAACTCAAATTTGGAGTCTTGTAAAATAAAAATATTTACCTTAAATGTGTTAAAGTAAATTAAATATCCTGTTATTAATAAGTTAATGTTCTGAAAGAAGAATAAGAGGAAAAGCAAGAAGTAGGAGTACATGAAACTTGATGAACACGCGCTTGTCTACTCGGGTAAACACTGCTAAGGCGCTATGTCACACCCACCTTAATTTAAAAGCGTCCACTGCACATACACCTTAATACTGAAATACGAATATGTCTACATGATCGATACACTTCCCAGGAGAATACAACGTTCGCCATTTGTCTCCCTCACTTTAAAATAAATGACCCTCATACTTTCAAACATGTTCCTTAGGATTTACTTAGAAAGGCAATGCAGCCTTAAGCACATCTCATGAACTCGATAACCATGTAGAGCCTTGTTTCTTAATTTCTGATCCGTGAAAATGGCACAGATAGACCGCGACCAGATTTAAAATCTAATTACGAACTACGGTTCGTTTAAATAATTTACTTTATTGTGCTTTCGTATATATCAAGAAATACCCTAAGATCTATTATGTTAAAAGTTCATGGAATGTTCCAAGTGCCACTAAATTCTATATAATGTTGTTAAATATTTCCAAACACCTTAATGGTCCGTAAATAATTTTGAGGCATATTACTGGCCGTTGAATATAGAAAGGTTGAGAAAAGCTGATGTTAAAACAAGAACAACTATATGAAATAAAATATATTCAATAGGGGCTACTTGCTCGTGGCACTTGAACTTTTGCGGGTTAAAAATTTGTAATACACATTCATGAAAGACGAAATATATATTATACTAACAAAAAAAGTCATATCCAGTTAATTTACAAGTATTCTTGTTGTATATCGAGATTCAATTGCATATTATAATAACAATGTCTTCCTGTTGCCAATTTCTGCAGAGACATTCTAGGAGTGTTAATTTTGCTACATTATTCTATGAGACAAATACCACGAAATTATTTTAAAATAAATTGTTATACTTACTATGTTTCCCTTGATTCAAGCAGTCCGGAGAATTTCCACATTTCCTAAGATTTTTTAACACTGAAAATAATCATAATCAAGACGTATATTAAACCTCGATAAAATAATAATTTGCACTTTAAATTTTCTTATTCAAAATATTTAGTAGGATATTGGAAGAAAATTTTAAACCTACACGAAACAATTATTTCGCAATACCTAGTAATAATATTTACTTGCATTGGAGTACATATCATGATTTTGGCTATTAGCGTTGAATCACGAAAGCGAAAGGCACCTAAAGATAGATATCGTGTTACTGTTTCTCGGTTGTATAAAGACCATATTCGCATGTTTTAAACGATAGATAAACTATGCGGGTTTAGATATAATTTTACTTACAGTAGATTATGCTGATACCTTTGAATTACTTTTTGTTCTTACACGACGTGTGTTCTCCTGAACATATTGATTTGTAAGTGGTAAATTCTTTATTATAAAAGTAATCAGAAAAAAATATTAAAAACCAGAATTGTTATAAATAATTCCTGGAATACGTTTGTGGAAACGATATATAAAATAATATATATGTAACTGTAAAGTTTAAATTACAGTGATAATTAATCAATACAATTAATTAAGTAAACCAACAATTGTGAAGTTACCGCATTATCCAACTCAGGAAAGCGCCTTATATAAATTTTCAGACTAAGTTGTTAATAACTGCTTAACAATTAAATTTATGACCTATTATGTATACGTTTAATGTATGTATGTGTTTAAAATAAATATTTATCTTCAACTGCATGTTTGGAAACAAAACCATTCGATTTTATTATTACATGTCAATTACTAAAAGATTTTATCTGCACGGAAGTTTAATATTATTGTTACATTTTAACTTCAAATAGAAAAAAAATATAGTGCAAACAAAATACATGATAACAAGCCGAAACACAGTGTATAACGGAAAAAAGATAAATAACAAAGTAGGACATAGCTAAAATAAACAACCTTAAATACCTGATGGCACAACTAACAATCAAATGTGAGGTTAAGGAAGAAATAAAAAAGACGCTTAACATCGGGAAACGCATGTTTCTTCTTAGTCCTGAAACTGCTAACCTTGCGATTAATATCAAGAAAGTTGAAACTGAAACATACACCCAACGGTTATTCTGCCGTTAATGATTTATGGTTTCTAAGGTTGGAGTACGACCCTAGCAAATAAAAATAAATTACTAGTGTTTAAAAATAAGGACTTGAGAAATATATATGGGCCGAAATGGGACAATATGACTGTGTAATTGCGGTGACTGAGTAATGAAGAACTTCTTGAACCGTACGACACAAATAATGTAAGATTATTGAAAAAGCGACGACTAAAGTATCCGGCCATGAAACTCGGATGGAGGAGAAACTAAAATTATTTTACATCGTTGTAGAAAAATCGGAGGGAAAGAGATTGTTAGGAAGACCGAGATGATGTTGGATGGATAGCATTCGAAGCGTTCTTCGACTTGTAGGTGTTTGTGATTAAACCTGGCTTGATCTTGCTCTGGATAGTATTTTATGGAGAACGTTTAATAATGAAGCGATGAGCTTGCGAGTTCCTTAAGCCATAGTGTAAATAAGTAAGTAAGTTGGTCTTTGAAAAATTTTCTAATGTGCTAAAAATTCAGTACCTTTAAAATTCAATTTAGTATGGACACATTATTGATGTTCGAAGCAACATTTTATATTATGTTTGTTAGTACTTTCAGTAATGTCACAACGGTACGATGATTAAAATCTACAATTGAACACTAATGCAATTTGTTTTAGAATATATAGCTTGCGTGTGTACTCAATAACGTTTAAAGATTCTAATCCTGTACCAACGTATTGCATTGTAACACACTTAAGTAGTTTCGTCCAGATATGTTTCACACTGCATATATGCGAGGAAATAACATTTTAACAGATTTGATGATAAACTATTTTAAGAGCAAGAACAGTTAGCTGCATTTTGAGAACTGAAATTTAAATAAGAATTCTTTTTAGTATTATTATCAAGCCATATTTTTTTCACAGAATATTTCCTTCTTTAAGTTTACATGCTGAAGTGTTATTTACTAAACGGGTTTCAATATGTAACTGCATTATCCACTTGTGCCAAAATTAACATTTCGAAAACGACGACATTATTCTCCACAAAGTTTTATTTTCATAAATTCTAAACTGTAAATTTCATTGAGTAGCGCTCTGCTTGTAATTGTAGTAAATTGTAACAGCCTAGTTGCTGTTCCATTTTTATATTTATTTTCTCCCCTTTTATTTTCTTAGTCTCCGTTTTGTTTTCTTTCAGTGTGTTCTCCTTAGCTCATTCTCTTTGGTTGGTTTTAGACTCTTTGAGCGTGTTCCGCTTGGATTTTTCTTTGGATTTTTATCGTTATCCATCCAGGTTTGGATCGTTTGGATCTAACGCTTGTTTTTGATTGGCCCTAGTCAATGCTTCGTGACTTGTTTTTTGCTGATTGGTGTGAATCAGCCTTCTTCTCCGTTCGCTGGGAGAACTGCTCTCCCACGCCATGTTAGTTCAGTTCCAATTTTTAAAACGAGACGAGTGGATGTTCGGGCTTTCCGTCACCTGTAATTCCTAAGCCCTGTCTACGAGAGGTAGATATAACCACCAAATTTTGTAAATATGTTGATGATATTTCGATTGATTTCGTCCGTTCCGGAAAATTACCTTAAATCTTATTAAGAAGAATTAAACCGATATAAGTGCTAACAGGACTTTTCAGCGACATCATTTCGGAATTTTCAACTCATTAAAATTTTATATTATTTCTGTTTTGAGATTATTTATCAGTATGTTCAATATGTTCTAAATTTCAGTATGGGGCCGCTATTGACCGAATTCTTATATTACAAATATCGGTTCGTTAGATGTGAATAGTCATATGCCAATGTCTCGTCTCCAGTTTTCCAAATCTATTCGAAGTTCCCGGTTAGCCATGTTTGACAGCTACCGCATATTTTCCTTACTTGATCAAATTAGCAACATGTCTGCTCGACTATTCTTTGCGTACCGTTTTCATGTTAATAGTAAATTCTAATTTATTCGACATGGTTCGATAAGTTTTGGTTTCAACTCCAGCCACTATTCTCCAATGAAAAAATCATATTTTATAACAATATTTTGTATTTTCAAAATTTATTCAGAACGTCTTTTGTATAACGTAGTAATCATTTGTAATGACGTCACAAAATTATTAAGGTTAAAGTGATTCTTTAATTACCATGCATTTTGGACTAGAACTTCTTTCGTGTAAGTAATACTGTACTAAAACTTTTCTAAATTGTACAACAATATTTCAGAAATAATTTGTGAAAACATCAATGAAATTTGTTAATTATTACAGAAATTATGGACATTAATGTGTGACTACATAACTTTCAGTTCTGCTTAATTCATGTATACCAGCGATTCAAATTTGCTTGTTTTACAAATCAACAGTAATTCTGTTCAGATTCTGATAAAATTATCATAGCCGAAAGCGTGAAATATGTAAATTCAAAGCAATAAATTGAGTTATGAAATTTTTATATTTCTTCGAAAACAAGCTTGAGTTTATATTCAGTGAATGTAGTGTAGAAACCTCTCAGTTAAACAGGTACGATCTACGGCATTAGTTGAATATCCTCATACAGTGTTTAGTAATGTTTATAATGTGCAGTGAGTTATTTAATGTTTAACTTCATATCTATTGGAAATTAGCTATGAATCGTTACGTGAAGTTGACAGCAATTGATACTATATTATTTCTGTGTTTCGATAAACTTATCATTTTAAGTAATGTGACTTTTAATTAGATTAGATCGGTTCATAAATCCGTAGACCAGTGGTAGGATTATTTCGCCAGCTGAGAAGTGATAACTTGGGAAAGGAACTATATATTGAATTTCTGGTTATTTCTGCATTGAAATATGAAGTGACTCCAGCATGTGATTTGTGTGAATAAATATTATTTGCGTTTTGCGTTATGACACTACGTTTGGATTAAGTTGTGACCGTCATTCGTAGTGTTCGTTCGTCTTTATTTCAGGAATTGCGATTCCAGACTACAGGTGTGGGCCCTACTAAGGTAAAGGTAAGACATGGTCTTTTGCCACCCTGTAGACTTCGAAGTGAGTAAAGACACCGCATGAGTCACATATGAGTCATTTTGCGTATCATCGTTTGAGATTATTTCCCAAGTAAAGCTTTGCGTTTTTCTTTCTTAATCTGTCGCTAATCTAAACCAGCTGGTACTTCGGAGTATGAACTGACGATCTAATTAAAAGATTGGAGGTGTCGCCTTACCGGTATTTCCTCCCTCGATCTAAATTATTTTTTTTACAGTGATCACAAGGATCTGGAATCCTCTTTCCCAGATATTATTAAATCTGGAAGGCATTTCTGCGCGTCTCGTCTGGGGTGTAGAAAATGTTTGGAGCTAGAGGTTAGGTTAGATGCGTTGCGTGGGTACTCTAGGCTCCTGGCGACCCTATTTGTCTGTGTGATCCACTTTTGGGATCATTAGGTTGGGGTGCGTTTCAGTTTTTGGCGACCCAGCCAGAATTTGTGAAGCTGTGGCACTTCATTTGTGAGGCTGTAATTCTGTTTTCGTAGTGCTTTTCTACGCTTTTTGTGAAAAGAAAAAAAAGGTATCAATTGCTTCAAACTAAATTGAGTTTTAGATAAACTGCACATATCTTGGAAGCCGATAAACGTTACTGAGAGGAAAAGGTTGTTTCGTTATGAACTACATATTAAAGTGACTGGAGAATTACTAGTTATTATTTTGTTTGCGTACTTGTGGAGATAGTGGCTTACATCGAGTTACGTTAAATTTTGTTAAGTTAGGTACAGTGGAAACTGGATGATTGTGGCATTGATTATTGGAATCGAACTTCCGGTATTTTGTGGGAAGGACGTTAGTAGTGGTTCCTTGTTACATTATATTGTGTAGAGATATAATGAGTAACCCTTTAAGTGACGATAACATGAGTGCTGATGGTCAGGATTATCATCCTGTATGCTGTAATCGCAATGGTGCGATAATGACTTGTACTGCTTGCATGCAACAAAAGCATTTACGATGTGAGCGGATAGCGGCTGACTTGAAACCGATGTTTGAGTTTTATGTTTGCAAGGCATGTAGGTCAAGTAATACTGCGACAGTCGAGGATAAAACAGGACGGGGTTCGCGTTGATTCCAAATCTAACGAGACCGAACCTACCGGTATCAGTAATCAGGACACTTTATTGATTGCGCTCACCAAATTGATAAATAATCTTGAACGTAAAATTGATGTGCGAGGTTCCATTATAGATAGCCTTGTGAATGACACGGATGCGAGGTATGATGGAGTACGTAGTGAAATCGCAAGTGTTTCATCTAAAACCGAGTCTCTCGAAGTCCAAGTGGAAAGTTTGCGTAATGAATCTGAAAAATTGCGTACTAACGTAACCGAACCTGAAGACAGGGAAACTTGTCTTAAAGAACCGATAGTCAGTAGTGAAGCTGAACCATTCTCCACTTTTATTCCTGTAACTGGTTTAGGCTTACCCTCTATGACTACTACCTCTGTAGTGACGACAAGTCAAGGTAAACCAGTGTACACGCTAACTACTACGACTGGAACGAATATGCCTAGGATTTCGTCCCGTAGCGAGGACTTGTTTGAGAATAGGAGACGTGTCGATCAAAGTCGAATGTTGGGAAAACGAACATGGCATGAGGAAGTGACCGATGATGTTTTTCCTCTTAGGTCTGAACCTTTTAAGTATCGCCATCCTTCTGTTGCTTCTTCTTTACAAATTCCGTGTTCTCAACAACCCGAATTTGATCGAGATCTCAGGTTTGAATTTCCTAAGGTGACTCCTACGCCGATTTCTGTGGGTTGTCATTTTAAACCCAATGAATCTTGTGATCCCTTGAGACCATCTCAAAAGGAGGACACTGTGTGGCCTCAGTTACGTCAGGTCGGGAATGTTGTTGATAGTCATTCTGCGCGTCCGTTACGGCTTAATGACATCAATTTCTTCCCTACGTTTAGTGGAACTCCCAGGGAATCCGCTAGGAAATTCTTAACAGAAATTGCTCAGAATAGCGACCTAATGAAGTTAACGTCTTCTGATAAAATGTTGGTTATTGGTCGTAGGCTGACTGGATTAGCTTTGATCTGGTACACGCACGAGAAAGATAAACTCGTTACTTATGAAGACTTCGTACGAGCTTTTCTGGATCATTTCGAAAGCCCCAGGCTTAAAAAACGTTATTTGCAACATTCTACTCTGTAAAATATCATGCAGGTGTTTATGAAAATATGGAACAATTCGCTTGGCAGTTGTTAGATAAATATAAATTATACGCTTCGTCATATGTTGAGGACGATATAATCGAAATAATAATTCAAGTTCTTCCTAAATCTATAGGTAAATTATTAAGATTGCACACTCCCGAAAGCATAAATAATCTTATTGATATGTTAAAGAATTTAGACAGTCCTACTAATACTGAGCTAAATAAAGATATCCTTTCTAATTCTGAATCTAATGTAACCGAACCTAAAGGAAATAAAGTTAATAATGACCGTAAATTTAAACCTAAAATCAGAGCAACTAAAGTAACCAAATCTAGTAGTACTCAAACTGAGCGGATTAATTTTTATTCATCTAAGAATAATAATAAATCTTCAAATTTTCAAAATAATTCTTCTGGTAGGAGATTTAATCAAAATTTTAATAATGGTAATAGATGGAGTAATAATTCAGGTAGAAATAATAATTTTGGAAATCA